>QVIE01002248.1:0-121917 GCA_013387415.1 Panellus pusillus
TGCTCGAATAGGCGGGACTGACAGCCCACTGAGGTCTGTGGACTGTAAGCGGATGGCGAGTAAGTGACGATCTACATCTTTCCACTTCTCGGTGTTCATAAAATGCCAGATGTATTTGATCACCCCGAGTAGAACGGTGTGGAGGAGCTCAACAGGTGTGTCTTGTGAAGGGTCAAGACCTGATATTTCACGACATTACTGAATGTCGTTTAGTGTGCCAAGAGGGACTTACCTGGTATATCGAGCAAGGGGTTCATCTTATCTCCCGGCTGTTCATCTAACCAAGGCTTTAGCACCCGGGAAATGTCACCGGCACTGCGACGAGGATTTTCCGCCCACATTGCCGTGGCACGTTCGATCAACTTGTCGATCCAAGATTGGGTCACTTTATCCTTGATCCCCGTAGCGGTTTGGCGTGTTTCGATGGCTTTGAGTTCGCCCTTCGTTGCCATCTCAAGCTGCTTCCTGAGCTCACTTCGAATTTCTTCAGCACTCCGAGCGATGCCAGTCATGTGGCAGTCGTGGTAGACGGTGGGAGTCTCCTTGTCCTTTTGCGTGCCACCCCAGTGACATTTCCGACAGGGATAATTCGCATTTCCACCAATATGCGACGCTTCCTCGGACTGCTGCGGGTTGTCTGCGGGCAGCCCCGGACTCGGAGAATAACTCGGCAGTGTTGGTGTGTTGCCGCGTTGTACGTTCGGATCGGATTTTTCTCGGTCTCCTTGACGTGGTCTCGAAGAGCAGCAAACTGCTCCGCTGATGAAGCGTGGGGCGATGTGGAAACATAATGCATGTGGTACTCCTGCTGCAGGAGTGATCCCGGCACGCTGCCATTCTGTGCGTACATATTCATGTGCTTGTTGTATTGCTTTGACTTATTTCCAGACACGTCGTCAGCCCAGGGCATAACCAAGACGACGCAGAGATCCTCGTCATCTTTGACAAGGGCACGGAGATCGTTTGGCATCGAAGGGACATTGGAGCTTTCCGTGGATGGATGATCCGGGGACCCGGCGGGTGCGCAGGCGACCTTGACGACGGCTACTCATCACCTGGAAGGTTGAGTACCTCCAAGGTTCCTTGGCTGATTCAGAGTGTCTGAATGACGGTTGACGGGGGTTTCATGATCGGGTGAGTGTACAATGACTTGATATGCATTCGTGCACTTATTTGATTTCCCGAGGCGAGTAGCGTTAGATCTCTGCAGTTATACTAGGTATAGCTAGGTATGCACAGCTGGTATGCATATGCAACGTCAGCCGGACAACCTTCTGAAACGGATTGCAGATCGCCGTGTCGTTGACATATCCACGGCGACTCATCTGGTAAGGAATTACGATTACACCCGGCGCAGCCTCCGAACTGACGGTTTGTTGTAAGAGAACTTGCGAATTGCGTGCACTACTCGGTGTATCGCGAGTACATGACTTGGGCGACAATGGTAGGCGAGCAGCGGAGCCTCTCTCACTTGGAACTTCGATGTCACCACCGGTGTACAAACCGAACGACGCGAAATTCTGGGTTGTTCTTGGAAGTAGTGGAATTCGCAAAAGCTCCACCTCGCCCCTTTGGAATAGATCCAGGGTGGAGGCACCGTACGCTTTCTCGCTATATCTCCTAATTTCCGTCTATTGAATACGGGCTTAGAGGCACTCTCCGCCGCCACGGTGCGCCACCCAGTGGCGGACTTTATTATCTTATTTTCGACTCGGTTGAGGCCTCGGCGACTTTTGCACCAGTAGAGCTGATTTTGGCGACATCTTCCTCGTAGCTTCCGTGGCGGAGAAGCTTAACTTGGACCTCGTTGCGGTGCACGAAGCGTCACGCTGACTTTAGTTCAGCCCGGGGTACCCTCGTAGTGTCGAGCTCCACCTTGTTTGTCAGCTTCTCGCCGCCTCATGTCCGCCAGAAGGTACCCTGTAGGTTGCGGGCCTGTTTCCGCCTAGCGATATCGATGGATGACAGGAAATACACCAGACACTCGCCTACATTCGCCTCCTAATCTTCATTCTCTCCGGTCTTCACATTGAACTCCGACCGAGGCATGACCATTGTTGAGGTCCGTCCCACTCCGTTTGTCAGACTCATTGATTGAACACCGGAGGACGGATTAAGATCTATGTATTAGCGAGACAAGTCACGAAAGCGCTAATCGACGGAGTTCTTACTAAACTGGGTCCGGATCTGCAGTCCGTCCTCGTCCGCTGCGATACCAATCGTAGCGTCGCCCTATAAAGCCGCCCCTTTTCACCGATTTCTACAACATCAACCACAACCACAACCACAATGCCCTCTGTTCAATCTGGAAAAGTCCTCGTTTCGGGTGCCAACGGCTTCGTCGCCACCGTCAGTGTTTTCGCGTTCGATTCAAGAGTTCACTTACTGATTCGCTTTGTAGTGGGTGGTCAAGACCTTCCTTGACGCCGGTTTCTCCGTCCGCGGCACCGTGCGCTCTGCCGACAAAGGCAAGCACCTTGAGAAGATATTCAGCTCCTACGGCGACAAGTTTGAGCTCGTCGTTGTCCCGGACATCACTGCCGTACGCCATGTTCAATCTGATAAAGATTACCGTTCGCTGACGTGCCCAGCCCGGCGCATTCGACGAGGCCGTCAAGGGTGTCGACGCCATTGCGCACACCGCCTCTCCCTTCCACTTTGCCGCCAACGACCCCGCTGAGCTGTCCGAGCCCGCTGTGAAGGGCACCGTCGGCATGCTCGAGAGTGCGCGCAAGAACGGGTCGGTTCCTCTCAATCTGTCCATCTGCAGCATATTGATCCTTCATCGAAAAGCCAAAACGTCAAGCGCATCGTCATCACCTCCTCCGCCGTCGCCATCATGACCGCCAAGGACACGCCCCTTGACGAGTACGACTGGAACAACGGCGCCGTGCAGGCTACCGCCGAGAAGGGTGCTGCCGCCGGCAACTTTGACAAGTACTGCAACTCGAAAGTGCTTGCGGAGCGCGGAGCCTGGGAGTTCCTCGACAAGCACAAAGAACGAGGTTGGCTGGGACGTCGCTGCGCTGAACCCTCCTTTGATCCTCGGCGTGCGTGCTTGTTTCCTATCATTCCCTCAGCTTTCCTTACATCGTTAAACACAGCCCGTCCTCCACGAAGTCTCCTCCCCCGCTGAGCTCAACACCTCCACGAAAATGATGTTCAACGCCTTCACGACCGAGGGCTCGAAGACCGGCGGTGGACAGTGGGCGAGCGTCAAGGACGTCGGGCGCGCGCACCTCCTCGCCATCACGCGCGAGCTTCCCCCGTACGTTCCCCTCTCCGCGGTCAACAAGGCCGAGGGCAAGAACGTCAACCGCTTCATCATCGGCGGAGTCGGATACACGTGGCAGGATATGCGTGCGTCTACTCTCCCCCCCTCGTGTGCAATACGAACTGATAGAATCGGACAGTCGACGCCGCCCCGCTAGCGCGACGCACTACCAGAAGGGCAGCCCCGGAACCGTGGCCTCGCGCCCGCGCGACATGGACAACAGCCGCGCGCAGGAGGTGCTCGCATCAAGTTCTCCAGCATCCAGGAAGTTGTGGCGGAGACGCTGGCGGACTACGAAGCGAAGGGATGGGTCAAGGCGTGAGCACCGTATACCACTACTAATTAGATCACGAACATTGTAACACGCAACACGATTTTCCTTTTTGCATCATAGGACTGCGAGCGGTGCGAGGTTGTAAGGTGGGCGAAGAAGTCTCCCAGTAAGACGTGCTGGCTACGACATGGACCACATGCCTTCAAGTCTTGTGGAGTCTACCTCGATATGGTGTACAACCACAGCTCAAAGTGATTCAAGTATGATTTGATGCACATTCACGGCATACAAAGCACGGTGCAATACGTACTTATTTTCCAGTGCACACCGTCATGAGTCCTTGTTCGAGGCTTGTGAACTAGAGTCCCCTCCGAATTGTCACTTGACCTCTTCCTGAACGCTAGGTACGTTCTTATGCGCTCACAAGGGGCCCCGCCGCCCCGGTGCATCACGGTGCAGAGGCATGGTGGATCAATTACCTTGCAGAGGCATGGTGGATCAATTGCCTTCCCGCGACAGATAGCAGCTGAATTGCTGAGGAAGCCTGCGGGAAGCGCACACACGCCGGCGCCGCACGGTGATGAGAAAACTCCGTTTGGATAGCTGATCCCGCGATTGCCACTGCCAGTCATATATCAGCAGCGGCCGTCCCGTCGCTGTTCCTCCACTCTTCCACCATGTCGCCCAAAAGCCTGCCATATGAATTGGAGCGGGAAATATTCGAGCTTTCTTCGCGTGCTCATCCGAAATTCGCGCCGCGGCTAGCGCTGGTATCTAGTTATGTGCAGACATGGTCGGAACATTCAATTTCCTTGCAGCCTGTGATTTACGATTGAAGCATCAGGGTCGAAGCTGTAATATACGAGCTCATAGTCCTGGGCGCGCGCTGCAGCAAACCAGACTTGTTCTGGCGCACCTTTTCTGCGCGGCCAGCCAGCTTTTTCGCAAAGCACATCCGCGTCCTCCACCTCAGAACGGGTGTCTCGCATGTCCAAGCTCGAAAACTTATTGCAGTTTGCCAGAACCTCTCCGCTCTCACGTGCTGGGCAAACCCTCTCCCGACCGGCGCACAGCTCCGCGCGTCGCTCCCTTTGGCGCTCCGCCACCTCTCCATCAACGGTGCGGCCCTCTGGCCGCTCATCAGCGGCGCGGAGGTCTCACATCCGCTCTTTGAACGCCTCACGCACCTCGAGGTCGTCAATCCCCCCAGCTGGTTCGACTGGTCGCCCCTCCTCACCCCGGAAGCCCTCCCCCGCCTCACCCACCTCGCATTCGGGGACCTCACCGCGGCACACGCCGAGCGGATGCTCCCGTTCTTCGAAGCCGCGCTCAACGCACCGGCGGAAGATGGCTCCCCGACCCCGAGGCTGAAGATGCTCGTCGCCGTGTCGCGGAACCCACAGTTCCTCGCGGCGCTCGAAGCGCGTCGGGAGCTCGTCGAGGACGAGCGGATGGTGTGTCTTCCGACCTACTGCCATCCGTGGATGCCACACGAGTGGTGGGACGGCGTCGCGCGGGGCGAGCTCCAGTTTTGGCGGAGAGAGGCTGGGCCAGGGGCACGAGCGGGCGGGTCTTGACCGACCTCGGGTCTAGATGGGAAATCGGATACGCTGCTCGGGTCGTGTGATGGAACTACATACTCAGGAGGAGCCGGAATCACCGACCCGACTGAATGAGTGGGAACTACTGTCACTGGCAGTTCCCCAGACGATTTCCGAGATCCACGGAACGATATTTGATGGATGGGAGCGCCATCGTTTTCTTGAGAATACGCGTGATAGGTAGGGAGGTAGGTAGTGCTCACTCGTGGCCGGTATTTCATGTAACAATAGGATATTGTGCTTCTCGACGAACGCCAAGGTTTTGTAGATATGAACCGACCGCGAAACGACGACGGCATACCGAACATAGCTACCAACAACACAGGGTTCTTCTGGCGCCGTGAATAGATCGCAGCTGAGGTTCGTAAAGAGTGGCGTCATCGTAGACGACGAGCTCTTCGCACTGGAGAATTGTTAGTACGAGGTTGTTGACCGGGGCAGAAGGAGCTCGGCTGGAAAGCCGATGAGCACTGGTTGTCCCTGACCTCATCGCATTTCGTTTCGTCGCAGTTCGGTCCATGGCACGCCTGAGCTATAGGAACTGTCGTGACTACACGACCGGCGACCGCTGACAGATTCCTCAAAGTTGTGCCAGTCAATATCGGTCGGCCAAGACGCATCCTGAGAGATGATTTCACAGCTCCGTGGACCAGTTAAGAGAGAAGCCAGCCAAGATGCTAGCAGCGGTACCCGCAGGACGGAAACATAGTGATTGTGGGTAGAAACCGTTGGACGACAAGAATACGTCGGCCAGGGCCATGATTTCATAAGAGAATCAAAGTCAGAGTTCCCAGTACTTAAGGAAGTGAGTCGGAGGAATCCGATGGAGAGTTGGCGAGTTCACAGCAGAGGGCATGGAACGAAAGCGCGGGGTCGGCGCGGGGAACAAAGTGGCGTTAGATCACGAATTGATTGCATCATTGATCCCCGCCCACGGCATCCGACCTCATGAGTAAAGCCCGTCCATTGGGTTCAACATCTTCGATAGGCTCATCACGCAAACAAATACTGGCTTTCAGGCCCGCCAAAATACCTATCTCCCTTTATGTCTCCTCGCTCGGCAATTGCAGTCAATTCGGCCATTTCAGAAGCCGACAGTTCGACGTCCCCGCCTTCGAGGTTTTCCAGGGTCCGTGAAGCTTTTCTGATACATACGGTAAGCAGTCAATCCAAAGAGAGTGCGCAGGTCAAAGAAGTACTCACGACGATCCAGGGAGCGGAATGACGTGCGGGCCTAGAGCCGCGACCCACGCGATGCAGAGCTGCGCCGGGGTGACGCCTTTCTTGTCTGCGATGGCAAGAATGTCCGGCACTACACGCAGATTGTAGGGCATGTTCTCCTCGCTGAAGCGGCTGAGACCTGCATAGATCTCTACAGATAGAATACAATAGTCAAGTCATCAGAGAAGAAAAAAAATCGGTAGGATGGGCGGACTGACGGGGCAAGTCTGCACGAGTCTTGATCTTCCCTATCAAGAAACCACGCCCGATGGGCCTGCAGCCAGGGTTGTAAGGGAATATGAATGCAAGTCTAGGGAACATTACTGACGAGTAGGCAACGACAGAGACACCGAGCTCCGCCGCTGTCGCAATAACATCCTTCTGGTCCTGCTCGTAGGACCACAGGCTTACCTCAATTTCGGCAGCGGTGATTGGATATACCTACGAATATAAGTAGCAGTTGGAAAATCAGCGTGAATGTGATATGAAAATGAACATACCGCATGCGCTCTACGCAGCGTCTTCGCGCTGCACTCCGACAGACCGATGTGCGCGAAATGGCCTTCCTTGAGCAGAACGACGAGGTTCTTCATCATTTCTTCGACAGGCACATCAGGGTCTATCCGCGCAGGCCCGAACAAGTCCATCTTCTTGTGTGGTCCAAGCGCCCTGGCGATGTTGGCTACGCTCTTGCGCATATTTTCCATCCTGGTATGTAACTCTCAATTTTTTTGAAGTTCCGTACTAAGATCAGACACGTACGAACAATCGGGTTTGCGACCTTGACCTGGCGTTCTGGCACCCTTGACGGAAACAAAGGTCTTGTCCACGTACTCCGGATACTTGGCGTAAAACCGAGCCAATAGTTCGAGGTTCTCTGTACCGCTGGTCGACGAGTAGAATTCACCTGGAGTCGCACACGTCAAGGCGGTCATCGTGGTACTACTGTAGCTTACCTGTGTTGAGGAATGCCTTGGTTCCCGCAGGCAGAGCGTCGACACCAGCCTTGATCGATTCGAAGCACTCTTCGTCAGTCTTTGCGCCTACGGGGTTACTGTCCAGGTCCCGTCCTCAGTCAATTTTGTGCTAGGATAGTCATTCGGTGCTCACCACATCATCATCAGTCCATGCTGCATGAATCTGGTGTGAGAGCTGCGTAACGTGAATCGCAATGAGGGCTCACAGAAACCCGTCCGACAGCGATGTTTGAAGCGGTGCCTCCAAGTTTTGCGCTGCAAGTAACCATTGTCTAAATCACTTGAGATGGGTGAAAGGTGGGGTTTGGCCGCTCTTATATATATATAATACGGCCACTGCTGCTCTGTCACCAACATCATATGCGAAATGACATGCAACATTCGGGCGTTTCTCCGCTGTGTAATTCTTCTTGACCAAGTTCCCGCGACAGAAATAGAGTGCGAACAAAACGTCTCCTGTTTCGTTTAGTTCAATTTTACCAGTTGGGGTGAATTTAAAAGTTTGAGCATGTCCAATGCACAAAAGAACCAATCTCACATTATACAATCATACAACAAATGCGGTTTTTCGGGATACCACACCGGCCCAAGTCCCTGCACGGTCGACTGAGAAAAAAATGCATTGTTCTTCTCTGGGGCGGCAAGTAGAGCTCCTGCGGACAGCGGAATAAGTTCTCCAAAGAGTTCTCTCCTCTCCAAACGGGATCGTACCTTAACGAATGCAAGCGCGTATCAGTCGGGCGGCGTCTGATACAGCAGGGTTAGTAACCGCGGAGTCCTACACCGCGGGGTACCGAAAGAAAGTTTGTATGCCTCTGCCATCAGAGCAGTATCAGTAATGATACCCTGATACAGCGAAAAGCTGGCTAGGAGATCGACCGTCTAGTGCAGGTTGAGCGAACCGACGTACGTGAGCCCGTCGCTGAGATGCCATGCGATGTAGATCACCATCCCAACGCTTCGTCGACAAGCTGCCAGGAAAGTAGACTCTTTCGACATGCTGGAGGCGCAGGCAGCAAATTGAAAGAGCGACGACGGACAACAACGATGTAGGCGACACAAGCACGGTACGAGCTCGCTACAAGCCCGGGCGAGGAAACTGTTTTAGATGACTTGCGCAGGACTTTTACTCATAGGAAAGAAATTTTACTACAATTGGGGCAGAACGACCGTAGAATCGATGTTTTTTTCCGCGTCGAGATAGGAGCAATGGTATTACTGTCATTTCGGAGGTGCCCGGCGATGAGACAAGGAAGAAACTCGCAGGGGTGGTTGCCCTTTCTTCCAGATGTTTCGTGGGTAATAGGTATGTGCAAAAGAAGGACAGTGAAGCATCATGGTCAAGACGTTTCTGAGCGTGACACTGCGAAACTTGGAGTCGAGACCCGAATGTCAGAGAAAGACCAGCGAAAGACTAAATATGGACTTGCTGCCGAACCACCACCATCCAAACTCAGGCTTCACCGGTACAACCAACGCCATGCACCTTAGACTCTTGTCTGAGGCCTTTCTGAAATGATATCTTGAATCATTGTACAATTCGTAGAGAAGGATACAAGTGCACCTCAAAGTCGCTCAAAGTCGGCGTCCGCTCTCAGATCTCAGAGTCAATCGGGGCAGCTCGGAACCACTGCCTTCTCGCCCTTCTGTCTCTCAGCTGTCTGAAGTACTTGTTATTCTCACAACCGAATCACCTTTTCTCTCCGGCAGATCCGCATGTGAACTCCAAGTCTTGCAATTGTTCCATGCGAATGCCAAAAAGGTATTCGATTCACGGTCGTCTGGTCCACGATCGGCCCTGTGCCCCGTATCTTCTCGTCAATGTCCATCGTGTAAGTACTACACTACAACTACTACAACTACATCTACAACAGCTCACGCAAACACTCACGACGCAATCGATATAGCAAGCTACAGCCCCCGCACCCGGTCCAGCAGCATCGCCCACTCCAGCAGTGTCACCCCTAGCGCCAGCACCGCGTCTCGCACCTCTGCGCGGGGAGCGTCCGAGAGGCGACCCACGGCGCGGAGGTGTGCCGTATGCAGGATACCAACGCGCGCAAGGTGGGGCTCGAGGTGAGCCAGCGGTGGGTCGCAGGCGGCGAGAATATCGGGCAGAGACGACGACGGTGACACGGATTTTGTTTTCGACTTGTCAGATGGCAGAAGAAGAGGGGGAGGGGGCGGGGGCTCGAGGTGGATACTGCTGATGGTCGACCCCGATTTCGACCGCGTGGCGTGGAAGGGGTGGAATTCCGCGCTCGCGCTTTTCTTGCTCACGTCTGCGGTGGGCAGCTGTGGGACGAGGGTTCCGCTGCCGCGCGGGGTTGACGTGCGCGGCCCCGTGTCCGTGCCCGTGCCCGAGCCAGACGCGCGGCGGCGGAAGCCCGAGCCAAGACTCGCGGTACCCTCCTGCTCTTCTGCGATTTCCTCTGGCGGCATCGGAGCAGGAAACGGCACGATCACAATCTCCTCACGCGCCGCCATCGGTATGCCCTCCCCCCAGCCCCAATCCAAATCCTCCGCTCGCACGTAGTACACGCTCATCGCGTCGCCACCGATCTCCTCCTCCACCGCCTGTTCACGCCACGTCGACAGCGACACCGTGCGCTCCGGACCGTCTTCCAATACGCGGTGCGCGACGAGCGTGTAGTCTAGACCCTGCGAGGAGCTTGGGTCGTGAAGTCAGAGTAGCCGGGGCAGGGAAGGTGTAAGCGAAGCGAGAAGACTCACCTTTGATTTCGCAGGGGCTTGATTCTCCTCTTGCGGCGCAGCGGGTGCGCTGGTGCCGGAAGCTCTACCGCAGCTGCGCTCGCTGCCTGGGACGACTGCGACTGCCTGGAGCCGCGCCGCATGCCGTTAGCGCCGCCACCGCCCCCGAAGACGCCCAGCAGCGGGCACGCAGGCGTCGCAGCGCGTGTCGCTGTCTGCGTCTGTGCCTCGAGCTGATCGCACAGCGCCGCGATGCCCGTCGTCGTACCGCGCGTGGTGCGCGACCACCGCTGCGTCTGCGTCCGCATCGTCTGCGTGGTCGTGTGCGCGTCGAAGTCGTCCCGGAGCGGCGGGACACCGACGTGCGCGACGTCCCGGTCCCCGTGTGGTTACGTGCATATGTCGTCGCATTCGTTTTCGTACGTGTGCCTGGTCCGTAAACTGGGCCCGCGTGTCTCTGTCTACGGACGGGGATATCTTCCCGAGAAACTCTGGCGTGCATGAACACGACTTACCTCCGTTGACACTGCGTGGAGGTGGCGTCGGCATTGTTCCAAATGCAGACATGGTCATGGTCGTACAGTTTGCGGCTTGCTAGGTCTGGGTATGCTGGATGCGAGATCTGACTGGCGGGGTCTTCGGTCGCATGAGTGGGTGGGTGTGCTGGCAAGCGAGAGACTATTGAGGGCAGGCACGAATGGCGTGGTGTGAGCAACACGAGGTGGAGGCATGTTCTGATGCAACTCACCGTTAAGCTCGGAAATCCCAGCATTTAAACCCTGCTGGCTGGCGCCATACTGCGGCGCTTGCTTGCAGCCTTCTTTTTTTTCTCCGGAGAGCGGGTGCGGAGTTGTAGAGCCGCCAGCGTTGTGTTGCGGTCTAAAGCTGATTTTATGCGCGCCCACGATAAAGCCGCTGATGCCAGGTGGATGGCAGTTGATGGAGTGTGAGCGTTCGGTTCAAGGACATAGGCGGCAGGCGAGATGGAGGCGATATATTGCTCATTTCATCTGTTGTCGTCCATGAAATCAACAATCAAGTTCATGGTAGATGATGTCGTACGATACAGTTACTGCCAGCGAAGACGAACCTTCTTCAAGTGTACTAAGCACTAGCAGTAACCCGTGCTTCGCTACGGTTCAAAACATTAATATTCTCATTATTATGTATTATGAGCCAATAAGTATTACATTCACAATATTCAACAAAAAAATCAGCGAGAGCCATGGGACCCTCCAGGCTCCAGTACCACTGTGTAATTTGCCTCCTCTGCTCCGCACGCAAACATCCGCAGTCTTACAACTCTTCTAAGTACTTTGGTCCCTCGGCCTTCATGTCAGCTCGGCCTTCATAGGCCTTCATGTCACTGGTCAGTGCCTTGGCTTTCTCTTCCGCCTTCGCTCAGCATCCGAGTCAGGCCGTATTGCTGACATGATGGTATCAAACCCCTCTAGTATGGGCCGTCAATCCGACTCAAACCATCAAACAGACGGTTCAATACAGACGGCATGACAGCCGCCCGTACCCGTCCCATCAGACGGGTATTACGGGCCGTCACCATGTACGGACGGCCGTCATACGGCTTAAAACGGTGACTGGCAGCGATATATATGTTCCGGTGGAGCTGTGTGCATTGTGGAGTTGTGGAGAATGGGAGCCATGAAAGGAAGAGTCTCGGCCGGTGAGCTCCACTTTGACATTTGACTCCGGAGGGAGCTCAATTGTAATATAGATTCGCTCCAGAATCAAGTCGAGTTGATAATGATGAATGACCACTGATTTTCGATCCCGGTTAATGGGAATAAAAGACTGCGGATGCAGCGCTGAGGAAATGAAGCGACGTGTTCTTGTTACTTGCTTGGTAGCGCTCCTGGACGCGTTTGTATCATGTGACTTCCCATTTCTTGCTTCTCACGCACAAGAATACCGACCGTCCATGCTCATTCTGATCTTCCACGTCTCTAACGATCTTCGATGAACATCGGCTGCGCCTTATTTCTCTGGGAAAAAACGCGGGCAACTCGAAGCTCCGACCAGAGACAGATGAACGTCCACGGAGATGGGTCAGTGGTAGACTCGAACCAGGTCCCAGAGGTGCGACCACGGTCCACAATCAAAGAAAGTCGTTTGATGAGTGAGACTGAAACGTCGGAATCGCCCGATAAAGTCCAAGTTTGCAGAAATCATTTGACGAACTTCGCCCATTCTGTACTGGGTGCCCGTGAACATCGACGAATCTTTCCACAAAATTATTCTTGTCGAGGGGCCGCTGGTAGCCCTCCTGGAGGCACAAGCCGGGAATCCGAATGAAAGGAAGACACCAGATCTGGTGCAGCGTTTGACGGTAGGCCAGTGAACGCTCCAGTGGACTAGCTGAATGATTCTATCAGGACCTGGGCAAGGACAAGCATTGTGTCGGTTTCGCAGGGCCCGAGATGGTACTCGGCACTGAATTCCACCAGAAAGTCTCGATCTGGGACTGGGGGAGTACGGCTACCGACCAGACTCTCCGTTCTCCTTGCATCTGTCACAGGTCCCGGACTTGTTATCCAAGAAACTCTGAAGATGCTTGGGTTCTCGCTGGAAATTGTACGCGTTCAGGTGCCTAATGAGAATATGAATATCTCGTGATCATTCCATATTTTGCAGCGCCCACCATCTGCCAATCTCCTTTCATTCTTCCCAGACAATATGAACGGGCCCGAAGACTTCCCTCAGACGCTGATTTACGCCAATGAGCATCCTGAGAAGATACACAATCTTCTCCAGGACTATGCACCTGACTGCAGGAGTCTGCTCCAGTCGCCTTTTGACCGCTGAATTGTCATCAAGTTTAGGTGCTCTTGAAAAACTACTGGTGTCGAGTCTAGGTCAGTGGCCCCGGTTTTCCGAAATGGCGTTTCAACTTCTAAATACCATAGCCACCTCATCTGTCCGCCGCTCGAATTTTCGACTTGTCTACGTGCAAAACAGTTTGTGCCGAGTACTCGTGCAAGTTTAGTCTACGCGTTCAACAGCGGAACAAACTCCTCCCATGCAGCGATCAACTCCTCTTTCTTATTTTCCGCACGCCACTGTTCGTCCGTTTCTTTCCCCAGCTCCCCACCGAGGACATTGTGTCCCTTTCCGAAAGAAAGCTCAACCGCGCGCTCGCATATGCGCAAATTTAGACCCTCGAGAACATGTTTCAGCTGGGCGGCTGCTTTCCCGCCCCCGACAGTCCCGTACGAGAGCACAAGCGCGGGCTTTGCATTCCACTCGTGGTACAGAGCGTCTAGAGCGAGCTTGAGAGCCGCGGGGTAGCCCCAGTTGTATTGGGGCGTGAGGAAAATGAAGGCGTCGTAGCTCCTCACCAGCGTGGACCAAGCGTTTGTCTGGGGGTCGGCGTACGCGGTGTCGGTGAGGGGCTGCGCGAGGCCTCCCGGGATGATGGGTTCAGCCGTGTGCAGAGGAAGAGGGTGGTCCATGAGGTCAACCACTGTGAGGGTGATGTGCGCAGGGAGGAGAGGGGCTATAACTCCTAATGCGAATTTCGCGATAGAAGGCCCGACACGGGGCGTGCGCGTCGAGGCGACGATGAGGGCCACACGTTTAGAGGTGCTCATGATGCTGCTAGTTGATAGCAAGGTTGAGCGGGAACATGTTGAATTTATACTGTGTCGCGCAGCAGAGAATCTGTGCTAAGGTTTATAACGGGTCCTGGTACGGGTGCGGAGAGGCCAGCCCGTACCTGCACGAACCCCGTGCGGGTAATCTGCGGGTTCTGGGCAGCCCGCAGCTGGATGGCATTCTCTGCTATATTGCGAGTTTTTCAAAATTCAACGTACATTTTTCTACAAAGTCTTGGGACCATCAGAAGTACTTATCCAGACCCACTCATTTCTCACTTTTATTCCAGTCCTGTAAATACACAACGAGGGAGGTCAGAGTGGCCGGAACTCAGTTGAAACTGATCTAAAACTTGCTTCGAAACTGATTCGATTCCGGGTCCGGTTTCGATGAATTGGGTTCCGACTCAGTTCCTATGTTCCTCCTCTAGAGGAGGGACTCACGAGTTTCGACTTGAGAATCGAAACCCGGATAGGACAGGATGCGGCGGTGATGACCTGGATCAAATATCTTGACCGGGCAGCCTACCCTTGACCATGCCGACCTAGTCTCTCCTAGCCAGACATTTCAACAAATATTATCTCGTACCTCGATATTGCCCCGTGCCATCATGCATCAGTCAGCTGGATCAACGGCCCGGTATGCTGCCGACGGATCCGCGGGTTCGGCATTTAGTAAACCCGTACCCAGCATCCCCTGGTTCCAAATATCCCGTGGTATACCCGAAAACCCGCATTAACTGAGCCCTAACCTGTGCACGAAGAGATACGAAATCGGTTCAGTGCAATGGTTTTACGAAGGGATCATCCCATCCATCAATCCATCAGGCCGTCGGAGCCGATCGGTAAACTGATGTTCGCTCACGTGCGAAGTTTCCGCGCATCCTGCAGTTACTCCGAGCTCGTCCGACGTGAGCGACTTGTGAGCGACCACAATCAAAGGTGCTTCAACATCTAAATACCATAGCCACCTGTTCACCTTTGGTTCACCTGATTATTTTCAGATTGAATTCTCGACTTGTCTACAGGCACTCGGGAAAATCTACATGTAATGATGTAACATACACCGTGCAAGTCTGGTCTACGCGTTCAACAGCGGAACGAACTCCTCCCATGCGGCGATCAACTCCTCCTTCTTATTTTCCGCCCGCCACCTTTGGTCCGTTTCTGTTCCCAGCTCCCCACCGACGACGTTGTGTCCCTTTCCGAAAGGAAGCTCAACCGCGCGCTCGCATGTGCGCATGTGCAGTCCCTCGAGAACCTGTTTCAGCTGTGCGGCTGCTTTCCCGCCCCGCGACTCCCATACGAGAGCACGAGCGCGGGCTTGGCGCCCCACTCGTGGTAGAGCGCGTCCAGCGCGAGCTTGAGCGCCGCGGGGTAGCCCCAGTTGTACTGCGGCGTGAGGAAGATGAAGCCGTCGTAGCCCCTGACCAGCGCGGACCACGCGTTTGTCTGGGGGTCGGCGTACGCGGTGTCGCCGAGGGGCTGCGCGAGGCCTGCGGGGATGATGGGGTCGGCCGTGTGCAGAGGAAGAGGGTGGTCCATGAGGTCCACCACTGTGAGGGTGATGTGCGCGGGGAGGAGAGGAATTATAACTCCGAGGGCGATTTTCGCGATAGAAGGCCCGACGCGGGGCGTGCGCGTCGAGGCGACGATGAGGGCGACGCGTTTGGAAGTGCTCATGATGCTAGTTGATAGCGAGGTTGAGCAGGAACGTGTCGAATTTATACTGCGTCGCGCAGCAGAGATTCTGTGTACGACGTCGCTTCAGTGTAAAAGCTTTTCGGAGGCGCTCCGGCGCATGCATTGGATTTTCGGTTGGCCTCCGAGGAGTCATATATATTAGTAATCGATCCTCGATCATCCCATCCATCAATTCATCAGGCCGTCGGAGCCGATCGGTAAACTGATGTTCGCTCACGTGCGCTTCCCGGGCATGAAGCCGACCTTCCCCCAGTCCCTCGTCGTGAGTCTCGTTCTTGGCGGGCCCATTGGAATTTAGACTAACATATATATGTCTAGGCTGGTGGCCTTGCAGGCACCTCCGTCGACCTGCTTTTCTTCCCAGTCGACACGATCAAGACGCGCCTGCAGTCCCCGCAAGGCTTCTACCGCGCGGGCGGATTCAAGGGCATATACAAGGGCGTAGGAAGTGTCGGTGTTGGCAGCGCGCCTGGAGGTATGTATGTATATTATTGGCGGATACCAGCTCTAAAAATCGAATATATGAATTCAGCTGCGGTGTTTTTCGCGACGTATGACACGCTGAAGCACAACTCGCCGCTGCCGGCGCATATGCAGCCCGTGACGCACATGCTGTCTGCTTCTGCGGCCGAAGTTGTACGCGAGGCTCTCTTTTTTCCGACGCGTTGTAAAAATCTCTTTAGACGGCGTGTCTTGTGCGGGTACCTACTGAGGTGATCAAAACCCGCGCGCAGACGTCGATGGCTGGCCACGGCCGGTCGTCCCTTTCCGCGGCGCGGTTTATCCTCGCCAGCGACGGCTGGAGGGGGTTCTATCGCGGCTTCAGCTCTACCATCATGCGCGAGGTACGGTATATCGTATATCCCACACCGTATCCCACCTCATCCCTTCCTCGTAAACAGATCCCATTCACATCGATCCAATTCCCTCTATACGAGCTCCTCAAAGCGCGTCTCTCAATCTACACGCGGCGAAAGCCGCTATACGCGCACGAGGCCGCGGCGTGTGGGAGCATCGCGGGCGGCGTCGCCGCGGCGCTCACCACCCCGCTCGACGTCCTCAAGACGCGCGTCATGCTCGACATGCGGGTGCGTGCGCCTTCCTTCCCTGCGATTCGATCGATCTCACGACGCCCCCGAATCTAATCCAATCTAATCTAGAACCCAACTTCCGCTTCCTCGCGCCTCCCCTCCCTCCCCGCGCGCCTGCGCGGGATCTACACCACCGAAGGCGCGCGCGCGCTCTTCGCGGGCGTCGTCCCGCGCACGTTGTGGATCTCCGCGGGCGGGGCGGTGTTTCTCGGCGTGTATGAGTGGGCGGTTAGTGGGCTTATGGCGTACGGCGCCAGCGGCGTCTAGTCTGGTCTAGAGTTGGCTTGAATGGTATGGTATGGGAGGTACCCTGAGATTCCCGCGCGGCTCAGGTTAGAGGTGATCAATGCGGCGGCGGCGGCTTTCGGCTTTCCAGGAGCTGCGGTTCTGGGTTGTGGGGGTGGGGGTGGGTGCAGCAGCCGTCTAGAGATGCGCGCGCAAGGCCCAAGTAGCGCTAGACTGGCACACTCGGACGTACATGATACCTATGTAAATACCGCTCGTCTTAATTCTAAATTCAGTCGACGCTGAGAGAGAAATTTAAAGGTATAATCGAGTGTACATATATAAATCCGCAGCCATGGCCAAGAAGTACAAGAAAGCAACCAACCAACCGACTAATAGCTATAGAACAGCAGTGTAACAGCACATATACATATCCATCTACAGCGTCCCCATCCGTCATATCAGCTTTTTCATGAACGCGTGCTCAGGCCTCCTCAGGCCGTGACACCGATCCCTTCTCCGGATCCGCGTCCGCACGGTCCTCCCCTCCCCCTCCGCGTCATACACATACACGCCCTCACCACCCATCTTCGTCTCCCGCGCCGCCTTGTCCTCCAAATCCTCCTCCTCCTGCAACCCCACCGGGTCGGCGAACCGCAGCGTCCCGCCCTCCGTCCCCGTGCCCGGCGTCGTCGTGCCCAGATCCGTCATGGTGATAGTAGAGTGCGGCTTCGCCTGGGACACGAAGTGGATCGGGCGCGCCTTCGTCCTCGTCCTGGGTTTCGTTTTTGATCTGCCTTTATCATCTGATGACGGGAAGGCGGAGGAAGAGGAGGAAGAGGAGGACGAGGGGGCGCCGGTGGTGTTGAGGAGCTCGCTGCCCAGCTGGGTGCGTTCCATCGCGACGAGGAGGACGATGATTACCGGGTATATCGCCTGGGCGGTTCTATCGTGAGTGGGTCGAAGAGAGGATGGGAGGGGAACGCACGGAGAGCTGCGGGAGCATGTTCACGACGATGATGTACCCGAGGTTGGTCGGGTTCGTGGAGGAGAGGTATATGAACAGCTGGGGGATCTGCGCGCAAGTCAGAAATCCTCATCGAAAAAAAGAGAAAGAGTGCAGGTACGCACCCAAATGAGACAATAGATCCCCCCCGACTCGGTGAGGAGGACGAGTATGCGCTCGACGTTGGTCCGCTGGTGCTTCGGCACGCCGAGGAAGCCTTTGATCTGCTGGCGGTACTGCCTGCACGCCGTACCATATAAATATCTCAAAAAAAGAAAAAGACGGGGAGAATGGTGGGGGGCACGACGCACCAAGCTTTGACGCCAAACAGGATCGTCGCCACGAAGTTCGTGACCATGAGCGGTAGAATCAGCGCCAGCCTTTTCGGGCCCGTCGGTAGGAACTTGGCGTTGCCGAAAAGATATAGGCCGATGACGGTCATGTCCGTCGTCACCCCCGCTGCGCATCGCAATAATCGTCAGTGAGTGGGGGTTTTATGTGATTGAGGGAGAGACGCACCGAAGGAGAGGAATATGCACGCGGTGAGGAGGATTTTGACGCGGACGTCGTCCTGCCAGAGGACCCACGCGCGCCAGACGACGATCGCGTCGCTCATAAAGTACTATTTAACGGAGTTACACGGAGTTTATCTTTTTTGTTGACAGATAGACAGACTGACGTTGATGCGACCAAAGACGTTCTCGGAGGTGCGGATGTTGCGCACGCGGAGGGCGTCGTTGGCGGGAGGGTGCAGGCCGAGGTCGAATATCTGGATGATGGTGTAGGAGACTTGGGAGATGACCTGGATGTTGGCGCAGGCGAACATGAAGAGGACGGCGGCGACGAGCGCGGGGCGCGAGGGGAGGCGCGTTTTGCTTGTCCTTTGAAATGATGATTTGTTTGGTCGGTGACAGCTGAAAGAAAGAGAGAAATTTCAAGGGGCGACGAACCACATGCAGTATAGCGCGATCGCAATGAGTGTCGTGTAAATTCCTGGATTGACGGGTATGTATGTTTTCAAATATGGTGGAGATGGTGGCACTGGCAGCACTTGCCATGGAGGAAGAACTGTATTGCGGTGGTGATGAGTTCACCCTGGAGAGTGCTGATAACGGAGCCAGAGAGGGCACCCAGCTGGGTCGGCGCAGAGGACATGGGTGTGCACTGGAGACCTGCTGGATGACAGCTGATGCATCAAGGCACGTCTATGGATCCTAGCTGATAAACATCTACGTCGGATGTCGCTTACATCCGGAAGTATATATGCTATATGGTCTTGAAAGGTCTTGAAGATCAGCACTATATGGTCTCGAGGATCAGCGCCTATTCTGACGGGCGCTTTCTGAGACCACCTTAGCGACTCTTGCGACCAAGGCAATGGGCATTCGGAGTTGGAGGATCGACGCCGATAACGGTTGCAAATTTGTCGGGATTCGGAGGTCGGATCTCGAGCCAAATTTGTCGGTAGTGGCACAGAAAGAGAGAGGCCTCCAACTTCTCCGGGTTCGCCCAAATTTGTCGGGATTCGCAGGACAGTGAAGGACAGTGACCAGTCCTTCCTTGACGGTTGGCTGAATCAATGAAAGCTGCTAGTGATTGGCCGACGAGGACCCATGAATCATGATGGGTCTGAATAAGGAAATGATGTGATCTGACAGCATCGCTTCATAATAACCGGTGCACGGGGGACCTGGAACTCCGTGACATCTTACGACTAGTATCTTACGTGTCTCTCTCCATCCTGTCTTCCTCGACTTCCTCGACGGTCGCGCAGCACGTCGCGCCAAGACTGTGAATACGGACGTCCGCGATTCTGACGCGCTCTAAACACGCAGCGCGCTCTCTACGATTCCAAAGACTCCGAACGCGCGGCGCACACTAACGATAGAGAAGAAGATAGAGACTCGGAGAAGGTCAGAGGAGCTTGAAGGACAGGTGTGTCGCCAGTCTCTGCCAGCTCTTTTGACCTACTCTCAGTAACAGTGGGTGTCAGTCCTTCACGACTACGACGCCGACTCGACTAAATATACAAGGTAAGCCTTACTTAGTTTAGTCTTTGGCCCCTCCAGTTCCTACCGGCCTACCGTTGGTCTATCGCCCTCAAAGTCGCGTGCCTCGCTAACGATGTTCACACGCAGGTTGCGCTTGTCTCCCTGGTCTTGACTCTTGTGGGAGAAACGCACGGTGAGTACTTACGACGCTGGTCACCTTGCGCCAGTGCTTTTCCCTCAAGATAAAGGACAGTCTGGTCATTGTATCCCAGCACACCTATGATTTGACGCGTTGGGATGGGGGACACGTGAGAGACGCAGCCTGGCACTTGGCCAGAGACCGTGTTTCAATCCAGTCACATGACCGCGCACCGTCGGCACAAACCCGCCGAACACGTCACAACGGGACCCCAACACTACATTAATCATTGAAACACTTGTAAGTATAGACCATGGTCTACCATGGTTCTGGTTGGCAACCGTATTGACTGTTCCCAGTCGCAATATGTAACAGCTGATGCATCAAGGAAGGCAAAAAGATGAGAAACGGGAAACGGGGAGAAGGGACAAGAATCGAGCGCTTGAGCGCCCCTACTCAGGACGGGCTCTCTTGCCGTCTGACAATGTCGAGTCCAGGTAGGCAGCAGTCAGGAAAATACTCGTTCTGACGCCTTTTCTGCAGCTTTCTTGTACTTCTTGTCGCTCCTTCTTGCAGTCGCTCAAGCTCATTTGTGGGATAAACGAGATGCCGCATTCTCGAATACAGGCTTGACGCTTGCCTCGTGGATATGGTACCCCGAGCCCAATCTCGCGACCACAGCGCCCATCGGCACCGTCGCCTTCCTCAAGTCCTTCACCTCGCCGTCTGAAAAGGCCGCCACCGCCGCGTCCATCGCCATCGCCGCCGACAACAACTACACGCTTTGGGTGAACGGCCAGCCCATCGGCGCGGGGGACACTTGGCAGACGCCGCAGCTGTATACCGCGCAGCTCAACGGGTCGACGAACGTCTTCGCCGTGCTGGCGACGAACCAGGCCGCGGGCGCCCCGGTGGACGCGAACCCTGCGGGCGTGCTGGCCGCCATCACGGTGCAGTACAGCGACGGCACGAACGACACGCTGCTCACAGACGCCACCTGGCTCGCGGCGAACACCGTCCCGGACGACTTCCCCTCGGACGCCGCCGCAGACGTGTCGGCATTCACCGCTGCAGCCGTCGCAGCGCCGTTCGGCGGCGGCGTGTGGGGCACCGCGCCCTCTACGCTCGCTCTCCCCGACACGGCCCTCAACCTCACCGGTAGCGCCTGGATCTGGTCCACCTCCGACGCAGCGACCAACGCCCCCGCCGGCCTCGTCGGCTTCCGCAAGACCCTCACCTCCCCCGCGGGCAAAGACGCAGCGTGGGCGACCCTTCTCCTGTCCGCGGACAACTCCTTCGCGCTATACGTCAACGGGGCGTACGTCGCCGCGCCTCCGCACGACGACAACTCCGGCTCCACCGTGCCCTCGTGGCACTTCGCGCAGCGCGTCAACGTCTCGTTGACTACGGGAACGAACGTCCTCGACGTCGTCGCGACGAA
Source organism: Panellus pusillus (assembly GCA_013387415.1). Classification (NCBI taxonomy): domain Eukaryota; kingdom Fungi; phylum Basidiomycota; class Agaricomycetes; order Agaricales; family Mycenaceae; genus Panellus; species Panellus pusillus. The sequence continues at coordinate 21,265 of QVIE01002248.1, forward strand.
CTTCGTCCCGCAGTTCCCGGGGGCGACGACCCCCGCGGGGCTCGTCGCCGCCGTCCGCGTGACGTACAGCGACGGCTCGAGCGCCATAGTGCGCACCGACGCGTCGTGGCTCGCGGGCGCCGTTACCGCTGCCCCCAGCGCGTTTGTGAGCACGCCCGACAGCGCGCTGGTGCCCGCGCTCGTGCAGGTGCCGTATGGCGCGCAGCCGTGGGGGACGCTGCAGGCCGCGGACGTGCTGAGTGCGCTGCAGGTGCCGGTGGACGCTGCTAATGCGACGAGCGGGGATGCCGCGCCTTCACCGTCGCCTTCACCGTCGACGCAGGAGAGTGGCGGGAGTGGTGGGAGTGCGCCGGGGTCGGGGTCGGGGTCGGGTTCGGCGGCGTCGACGAACGCGCAGTCTTCGAGCACGGCGGCGCCTACGAACGGTGCTTCTGCTGCGCTCTGCGACGCACGCGTACCGCCTCTCCCATTTCTTCTGTCCTTACTTGCTGTCGCTGTGTTATGACCCTTGTTCTCATCTAGTATACCTACTACTTCGTCACCCTGGGTTCGGGTGTGTACTATATACCACTCCTTCATTCATTCATTGGTTCATTCCATCCATTCATGCATGATCATCGATCATCCGCTATCGCCATCGCGCACGAGTTCCTATATACTGTAAATTATTTTCGAAGTCTTTTCGCAGTATACCGTCCGCCGCACGCGGCCAGGCCCCTGCAGTGGACCAGGTTGCATGGATAGTACGAAAGAACGTGGGCAGCATAGAATCGGGATTCAGCTTCGTCGCGTTGAATGAATGCAGCCGTTGCCGCATGATGGAGACAGTGTATGGTGCTACGTGTGTAGTCCTGAATTTGCGAAGACCAACCGGAATCCGAATCGAGCTCGCGCTGGATATGTGATATGATAGTATCGACCGTGCACTGTACATGCACCGGTACCGATGATCTTTTTGAACACGAAGGCTCCGACAATCAGGCGTTAATATTGGCTTACACCCGGCCCCCGAGGGGTAGCCGAGGCGATGCCACCACGAAAATTAAAATGCAAGTGGCATATGTAGCCTTGTAAAGTCCTGGATCGTCGTATGGTCCACCACCCCGTATCATTCGTCCTGACGCTAGAGATAGGGTCGGCCACAGAGCAATTCCGCATGCGCACCAGCGGCCGCTTTGTGCAGTTCGCAGTATTAATAAGTGACGAGATCTAGAGGGTGCACCCACAATCTCCCACCTCGCGAGCTGACGGGCGGACGGCGCAGCGCGCTCCGAGTCCCAGCTGAAGACGATCTCGGACCGACCTCAAGCACGGTACCCGCAGGGGCGCCGCCATGCCACGATTGGCATGAGAGGCGCCATGGCCAAACTGGGGAAAATGGAAGAACTGCGTGGATTCACATCATGAGGAGGACGAGAGTTCGTGCAGCGTACAGCGCGCCGCTGCCGACGCGCAGAGACTCGCCCACGATGCTGCTGGGAGACGTGCCGCCACAAGCCGAGCCAAGCCACATCTCAGTGTATTGTCAGATCCGCATTCGCTCAGCTTGCTGCGATAGCATTGGGCCGTAGAAGACAGGAAGGAGGGCAAATATATTGAGATCGACCGTAGATGCGGAACGTAGATAGATAAGAGACGAGCCGTAACCTGGTCCAGAGACAGCCGATCAACGATCGGCACGAAGAAGGACGAGGTAAGTAGAGACGACGTACCTACCTGCATCGCTATGACGCGGCGCTGTCTCGGCGGTGATCCTGGACATAGACAGGCGGTGGCGACGAGACGGGGGCCTGAAACGGGGGTACTGTGTCTTCGTGACCCAAGTGGCCATGGATGCCCAGCCCGACGCCAGACGCGCCACGCTGAACGGCGGGATCCGGAAGGGGGACGTGCGCGAAGTATCCGTCCTTTGGGAGAAGGGAGAGGTCGAACGTGGACGGGACGACGTGATAGGGGTCGAGCGGCGGGTCTGCATAGCTGAGCGTCAGGAATGTCGCGCCGTACGCGGTCAGACGCTTGAGACGCTCACTGTGTGGTAGCGGCGAGATATCGGCTGGCGGGTACGCAGGGAAGCCGAGGCGAGAGTACGGTGGGGGGCTGGGTGTGCGTGCAGCGCGGGCCTGGCGTCTTGAGCGTAGGCGAGCACGGAGGTTGAGGCTGAGGGTCAGGAGCGATAGCCCGACGACGAAGAGAAGGACGAATACTGAAGGAGTGTGTTAGGTCAGTGGCGAGGGCGGGCAAGAAAGGCTGTGTGACGTACTCAATACAAAGGCATCCCCCATGCACATCCCAAGGACCTTGGTACAAAAGACATCTTGCGAGGAGGAGCGAGCCGTGAGCTTCACAGGCATTGCTGGGCAGGAAGGGACAAGAGTTTAGGGGAAAGGGGCCGATCGGGTGGCTGACAGCAATTGCCCCTCCTTCCATTACATTTTGCCTTCTTCATTCCAAGCTCCCGCCGGTTTCCGGCTGCCCGTCGTGCGCTCAGCCATATCGAGAGAAGTCGAGGAGAGACGATCGACCTGAGGGAAAGAGTGACCAAATAGAGCAACACAAGATCGCGCTGGTACGAGGGCCCGCAGGGCTGCAAGACTGTTGAGATCTAGAAACCCGCATAGGACCAAATCGTCGTCCTAGAACAATATAATGAGCACATCTTCCAACACCTGAAGTAGAGGCGCGTGGATCACCTGTCGATCGACGGAGAGGACGCCGCCAGCGCACAAAAATCGTCGGACGTGCGCATTTGCGGGAACAAAAGCCGTCTCCGTATCTACTTCTGATTGGAATCCTACAGGCGGAGTCTGTGTTGACAGTGTGTGCCCCGCCAGAGGATAAAGTAAGACCGCCGGGGACGCTGGGCATTATGACATCGCGAGGCGGGTATCTTCGCGTCGAGGCTCGGGCACCTACGCAATCGCAGCCGTGAGCAAGAATACAGCTGGACGCAGGCTGGATGTAGGCGGAGCTACTGGAAGCGCGACGCTCGGTAAACGGGGACTCTGGCGCCGGAAAACGCGGTTTCGACATATGCTCAGCAGAGAGCCAATTTGAAAGGACCGAAATCGCGAATTTCTGCGGTCCTCGGAAGGCGTGGAGGGTCGTCCATGCGGCATACCCTGCATGACTGTCGCCCCGAAGTATGATCAATATGATGTGCTTGGACTGGAACATGTAGATCGGGGGGCAGAATATCCAGAATCCCCGCAGGCCACGACGCCGTACGACTACCATCGTGCACATGGCCGCCGTTTTCTAGCCGAGACGCTGGGTACACGCTCGGGACTCGAGGGATGTACGGAACCGTCTTCCATCACTGGGTGTGGACAAAGCCAGATGTATTTTCTTCCGTAAGACGCTGCTGGATGTTCGATTTCCATGGCTAGATGCACAAGCGTTCAATTCAGAGCGGGGAATGTCTGCACGGTTTCTTTGCTGCCCGGTGGAACGGTGGAACTTCAACTGCTTGACTTCTGTCGCCCGACGTCAACAAGCGCGTATGGAAGGCGCAAATTGTATCTCGGCCGCAGACGGAATCAAGCCAACCGAGAGGTGCCGATGCTGCGTGTCCCGTGGATGCACAAGAATGCTGAGGCCTGGGGGTACACTGTATTAGCCTATCTGAAAGAGGACAATCTGAAAAGGAAAGACTTTCCCAGCCACCCCGCTTGCACCGTGACACCGACTCTACCAGCTCCGGAACGTAGATCACCGAAAGTAAGTACTTGATGAGGTTTCACAGGGGCGGATAGAGCTGATAGTACGTGGAACTTAGAATGGAATCGCCCCCTGTATTGTCAAGTTCCACTTGGGCTCATCTCCTTGAGAGCAACGATGCTCCTCTTGAAGCAGAAATTACCCCCTTGCGTCGTTTCCTCTCCGAGACCCAGTCGCGCCTAGCTGCCCTAGATACCCAGATGGAAAATCTACAAGTCGAAATGCAAAAGCTGCTGTTGCAGCGGGAAATGCTTGCAGGCTGCGTCCGGAAATATACTCCAGTGCTGTCCGCCGTTCGCCGCGTGCCGACTGAGCTGTGGTCCGAAATATTTGCATTTACGCCTTTTGCGCGCGAAATAGGCGAATATACCACTCCCTGCCCTCCGTGGCTTATCGGGCATGTTTGTCGATTGTGGAGAAACACGGCACTCTCCAACCCATTTCTCTGGCGCTCTATCGACATCGTGCGGCCTTACCAGCTCCCAGTTGGCGACACCCATCCTATATCCATGATTGAAACCCAACTTCTCCGTTCTGCGGAAGTACAACTCCAAGTGACGATTGACTGGTGGGGCCACGAGGTGGCCGAAATGGCTTTGTTCGACCTTTTGATTCTGCACTCTCACCGTTGGCGCACTTTCCACGCAAGGATCATGGGAAGGGACGCCAGCATATTTGTTCGACTTCAGGGCATCCGCGGCCAGATCCCTCAACTGAAGAGGTTCGTACTCAGTGGTGCAAAAAAGGCACACAGAGTCGTACATCGGGAAGAGCAGCAATTTTTGGAAGACGCACCATCCCTGCGCGAAATTACTCTCGCCGAATCCAACTCTAAGTTCTTAGCTCCCCGTTTTGTCGTCCCCTGGGGACAAATCACTCATTGCCAAGGCGCATTTGACACGCCGGGGCAAATCAACATTCTATTCTCTGCTCCCAATTTGGTCCAATGCAATATGATCCGGCGGTCACCTATCGAACCTCTCCGTCCAGACATCGGGATCGCAGTCCTGCCCCGTCTACGTCGGCTGTGCATCGATGACGGCCGTCTTCTGAACCATATCACGGCAACTCTGCTTGAAAATTTGTGTATTGTGGGGCCCCTCGATCCAGTGCTCTCGTTCATACACCGTTCTTTGTGCCGGCTCACGAAACTGGTCTTGAACGGGAGCTGGACGGAAGACCCCCCAAATAGCCTTTTACGGGTCCTGCGTTTTCTCCCAAGTCTCCAGTATCTCGTCATCGACCGTCACGCGGCAACATACTTGGGCCGGTTCTGGGATGCCCTGACGGTCTCAGGATCTCAACCCGTCGATGACGACGATCGGCTCTGTCCCAATCTCACGTTCCTCGCATGCCAATGTTACCATCCTGACGACTTGAAGGAGTCGGACATCGATTCTTTCTTCGCCATGTTGCGGTCTCGCCGCCACCCGACATCCGACTGCCGTCTACAGACTGTGCGGCTGCTTACCACCTCTTATTCTTCTTATCACGATCGTCTGCACGAAGGGCAGCGGAGATTCGCTCAGGAACTGGCGGGGCTTGATCTTACATTTCTCTCTGTCACACATTCGGCGGACTTTTTGAAGAAGTGTCGGTTTGATGATTTTGCCTAGAGTCTTTGTTTCATTGGAATAGCGTCCGGTCGTCTATTCTCCACGTTAGGTATCCTGCAAACCTCCTTGACGTTGCGATGTCGTGCGACTGTTGATTAGGGGAGCAATCCTCCTTTGAATCCTGCTCTTCTGTATAAGCTCAAACTCTTGACCTTCGTGTTGCATTTAATCCAAGCTGCGTTGACTGATAACGTGAATTTAGAGGATGGAATTGTTGGAATATTCTACCGCCTCCCAGGACTGAAAGCCCTGACGACCAAAAATCTGAAAACGCGGGTAAGCGACTGGGGATGGATCCAGATACTGTAGGGATCTCCCAGCCGCGCGAGGTGCAATCTAATCCAGATGGAATTTGAGAAGATTTCACCCCTGCCGGTGGCATATCCCATTGTTCGCTAACGATTCGGGGTATTCATAAGTAGGGACCACGGACCCAGTCCGCGAAGATTTTGCGACATCTCACACTACCTTCCCTCTGACTGGACAGATCAGCGTTAGCAATTGATTCGGTTCTTGACCAGGTCCTTGCCACCTTTGCCCTCATTACAGCTGGGCAGTTGCTGGTGACTCAGCACACGGCCGGAGTTCTAGCATTTCTGGGACTCGTGCGATGTACGAAACCCCGTCCATTGGCAGGTGTGGACGAAGCCGGATCGGATTCTCTTCCGTAAGACGCTGCTGGGTGACGGATTTACATGGCCAGATGTACAAACGTTTACTTCAGAGCGGAGAATGTCTGCGCAGTTTCTTTGCTGCCCGGCAGAATGGTTCAACGGTGGAAGCTGCTTAGCTGAAGGGTGGATATATATTTTGCTTCTGTCGCCCGCGGCCTGACGTTAGCAAGCGCGTGCGGAAGGCGGAAAGCGCATTTCTGCCGCAGACGGATAACAAGTCAACCAAGAGGCGCCGACGCTGGGTGTCCTCAGGCTGTAGTATAGAGACATCAGGCTGTAGTATAGAGACATGGCACAAGTCGGAGAATGCTGACTCATTGCTGAGGCGTACGCACCAATCTTAAAAAGGAAAGACTTTCCCAGCTCGGACCCCGCTCGGCGCTTGCACACCGACCCCCATCTCTGGAACGTGGAACACCGATTCTGAAAGTAAGTAAGCAGGCTTTACAGGGGTGAATAGAGCTGATAGTATGCGGAACTTAGAATGGAATCGCCCCGTATCTTGTCTTCCCCATGGGCTCATCTCCTTGAAAGCAACGATGTTCCTGCTGAAGCCGAAATTACCCCCTTGCGTGGTTTCATCTCCAAGAAACAGTCGCGCCTAGCTGCTTTAGATACCCAGATCGAAAATTTGCTGTCCCAGCGCGAAACGGTTGCAGGCTGCATCCGGAAATATACTTCAGTCTTGTCCGCCGTTCGCTGCGTGCCGCCTGAGCTGTGGTCCAAAATATTTGAATTGACGACTTTTGCGCGCAGAATAGGCGAACATACCACTCCCTGCCCTCCGTGGCGTATTGGGCTTGTTTGTCGATCGTGGAGAAACTTGGCACTCGCCAACCCACATCTCTGGTGCTCCATCGACATCGTGCGGCCTTACCAGCTCCCAGTTGACTACACCCATCCTCTATCAATGATTGAAACCCAACTTCTCCGTTCTGCGGAAGTACGACTCCAAGTGACGATTGACCTGTGGGGCCTGAAGGACGAAATGGCCTTTTTCGACCTTTTAATTGTGCACTGTCACCGTTGGCGCACTTTTCACGCAAAGATCAAGGGATGGGACGTCAGCATACTTGATCGGCTTCAGGGCCTTCGCGGCCAGATCCCTCGACTAGAGAGATTCGCATTCGTCGATGCGAACAATGTACACAACGTGGATCCGGAAGTGCAGCAGCTTCTGAAAGACGCGCCATCCCTGCGCGAAATTACTTTTGCCGATTCCACCTCTCAGTTCGTGTCGCCTCGTTTTGTCGTCCCCTGGGGACAAATCACTCATTGCCAGGGCATATTTGATACGCCGGTGCAAATCGACATCCTATTTTCTGCTTCCAATTTAGTTCAATGCAATCTAATCCGGCCACGGTCCATCGAACCTCTCCATCCAGACATCGGAATTGCAGTCCTGCCCCGTCTACGTCGGCTGTGTATCGATGATGGCCGTCTTCTGAACCATATCACAGCACCTCTGCTCGATGATTTGCGTATTGAGGGGCCCCTCGATCCAGTGCTCTCGTTCATAGAACTTTCTTCCTGTCGGCTCACGAAACTGGTATTGAACGGGGGATGGACGGAGGACGACACCCCGGATATCCTCGAGCGGATTCTGCGTTTCCTCCCAACTCTCGAGTATCTCGTCATAGACCGTTTCGCGGGAACATGGCCGTCTCGGTTCTGGCATTACCTAAGGGTCGTCCTGTCCTCCAGGGGCCCCATTCAGCTCTGTCCCGATCTCACGTTCCTCGCATGCCGTTGGTACTTTCATGACGACGACGAGCCGGATGAGCGGACTATCCATATTTTCTTCGCCTTGTTGCGGGAGCGCCGCAACCCATCTTACGACTGCCGTCTACAGACTGTGCGGCTGCTTACCACCTCCAATTCCCCTTACCACGCTCATCTGCAAGAAGGGCGGCATAAATACGCCCGGGAGCTGGCCGGACTTGATCTTGCATTTCTCTCTTGTGCAAAGTCGGCGAGCTTCATGAAGAAGTGTCGGTTTGATCATTTGCCCGAAGTCTTTGGTTCATTGGAACAGAGTCCGATTGTCTATTCTCCACGTAGGTATTCCTACGCTTTGGGGTATTACTAGGGACCACGGACTCCTCTGCGAGGATTTTGCGACATCTCACACTACCTTCCCTCTGACTAGACAGATCAGCGTTAGCAATCGATTCGGTTTTTGACCAGGTCCTAACCACCTTTGCGCTCATTACAGGCGGGCTTGCTGGTGACTCAGCGCAAGGCTAGTAGGCTGGAGTCCTACATTTCCGGTATTCTGGACTTTGAGATCATGGAGTTATTCCTGGACCAACATTGTAGCTTTCCTCGGTCTGCTGGCTCGTACCCGACGTTCTTCTGACGTCGTATTCGAGGGTATCTTGATATGAGCGCATCCTAATATTGTGCTTAGTACACAGGGAAGTGTGATGTTCCAGTGCTATGAACGGAGGCTGTCAATGTTGGGCGATTTCGCGACTTCATTTCATCAGCTTGCAGACGACTGCCAGTGGATACGGATGCGCATCCACATACATAATCGGCTTGTGGCAGAGAAAATTTCTATGCGGTCCTTGTGTTCTAACTTCTAACTTGAAGTAGTCACTGCACGGGCCTTGACCGCATCGATCAATTGCTTTTGGACTGGCAAAATTTTCTGTCGAAGGGAGGAAGGAAGTCGACTTCTAGGTACCAGGTAGGTAGGCAATAGATTTACACGGCCGTGACGGTCCCAGACGGTCCCGACTCCCGCTGAGTGAAAACGGAGAGGTTCAGTTTTCGACGAAATAGTCGAATCACCCATATAATTGCATGTGAAACTCAAGACGACGACGATCGCGAGTCAGTATATTCCTGTATATTCCCGAAGTCCGGTGTTCGTCGGCATCAAGTGAAGTGAACGGAGCCTGGAGGAAGTGAACGGAACAGAAAACGGATCATCTGGGCATCCGACGGATCAGAAACTAGCCTCGTGTTGCGGGGAAGATCAATTGCTGCCAGCATCTTGAACCCCAAGCATGCAGTCTACCGGCTATTGCAAGGCCGTCAAGCTACTTATAATGGGCGGCCCAACAGCTAAGAACACAAGTCATGCACATCAAGTCTGCCTTTCCCCCGCTACCCCCGCTTCCCGAGACAAACGTTCACCATGTCATCTTCAACCGTCCCGACCAGGCGCGCTCTGTTCTCGCCCGCTCTCCGACTCACGTACTAACAGCGTAACCAGGCAAGTTGGCCGGACTATACTCTCTATATTGAGGAGAAGACTGGCCGCAAGCAGACGTACAAGGAGCTGAGCAAACGTATCGCAGTGGGCGCAACTGCATTAGAGGCACCGGTTGCCGATGGCGGGCTTGGCCTTCACGGAGACGGCGATGAGATCGTCGGGCTGGTTGGGGACAACTCGCTGGTTCGTGGACTGACAGCATTGGGTACCTGTCGTCTCACGCAGAGCAGGACTATATTCAGATCGTTCACTCACTGCTGATGATTGCCACACCCTTCGCGCTCATCTCAAGTTATTCGAAGCGCTTCGAGCTCGTACATGCGCTGAAGCTGACAAAAGCCACCCGCCTTTTCGTCGATGCGCGGCTACTGAAGAACGTTCTCGCTGCCCTCGACGATCCGGACGTACATATAACCCGGACAAGATATACGTACTTGCAGGACACCCGCCCAAGAATCGCAGAAGTTTCAGTCAAATGATCGATACAATGCAGCGCAAGAATGTCCCGCTGCAAGCTGTTCGCCCGGCCAAGAAGGATACGCTCGCGTACTTGGTCATGTCCAGCGGGACAAGTGGTTTACCGAAAGGTGTGTCTGGAAATTCTAATTCCACTAGGAAACTAATCCTGATGTCGATTGCAGCCGTTATGATCACCCACGGAAATCTCATATGCTCCTTAATGCAAGCTATTGTTGGCGCGCAAGCTGCAGAGCCTTTTGCGGTAGGCTCGCTCCTCTATCTCATACATGCAATCGTCAATCCATGTCACCGACTAGCCATCGAAGAAGGGAATGCATCCTGTCACCGTTGCTGTGCTGCCCTTCTTTCACTCATACGGGCTGCACATAACCATCATTCGCGCGACCCTTGCACCCGCAACCCACGTCATTCTTGAGCGCTGGAACACCGTGCAATACCTTAAGGCAGTCGCTAAGTGAGTCCGCTCTCTCCTCAGCTATCCTCTCGACTAATGAGATCACACGCCAGATACCGCGCAACACATCTGACGCTCATCCCGTCGGCGGTGCACCAGCTGGTGACGCACCCGAGCACGAAGAAGACCGATCTGAGCTCCGTCATCATGGCAGGCTCTGGCGGAGCGTACCTCCCTCCAGAGCTTGCTACGCTCTTCACGAACCTGCTGCCAAAAGGCTCCGACGTCGGGCAAGGTAGGCCTTTCCTCGTTCTCATCGTCCGTCTTTTTGACTCATATGCGTACGCTTTGCAGGCTATGGCCTTTCTGAAGCGGTGGGTTTTCCCTCTTCCTTGCCAACATACCCGCAGCGTGCTCATCATTCTACAGACGATCGCGGCCCTCGCGCGCCCCTTCGAAGGCATGCTGGGCATGGGCAGCCCTCCGCCGCGCACCACGGGTATCCTCATCTCGGGCATGGAGGCGCGCACCGTGCTCCCTGACGGCTCGGACGCACCGCCCGGCGCCGTCGGCGAGCTGTGGCTCCGCGGAGGTAACATCATGGCTGGGTACTGGAACAACCCGTCCGCCAACGCCTCGGCGTTTCCGGAGAGTGGGTGGCTGAGGACGGGGGACAACTTCAGCGCGGACGAGCGCGGGTATCTCTTGTGCGTGTCTTGTCATTCCTTTTAGCATTCTTTTGATATAAGCTGATGGATGGGCGGTGTAGCTTCGCGGACCGGGGAAGGTACGTTGTGTAACGCTGTCGAGCTTTAAAAACGATGTTCATGCGGGCTGGGCAGGATACGCTGAAGATATCGGGCGAGCAAGTCTCTCCGAAGGAGATTGAAGACGTACTCTTCGCGCACCCGGACAAGCTCATCTCGGACGTGACCGTCGCGGGCGTGAGCGGCGGGCGCACGGTGGACGAGAAGGTCCCGCGCGCGTGGATCGTGCTGAGCGGCGCTGGACGGAGGCGTGGTGCTAGCGAGACGATCAAGGCGCTCGATGCGTGGCATAAGGAAATGCTGAGCCGGTGGAAGTGGCTCCGTGGAGGGATTGAGGTCGTCAAGGAGGTGAGTTCTCGTGGGCTGTGTGAGAGGTGCACGAGGCTGATGAGGGGCTCTAGCTGCCGAAGTCGCCGACCGGGAAGACGATGCGGAGGGTATTACAGGATGATTATGAGCGGCGCGTGAAGAAGGGCAAAGCCAAACTGTGATGTGCCCCTTGACGATTCTCGACGGTTTTATTACAATTTACGACCAGCCTGGAATTTGTATACACCTACTACTGACTTTGGTACCATCTAACCTGGCGAATGGAGACAACTGCTGTAAAGTGAGTTGGAGACTACCACTTCTCTCATGATTTACCCCATCGCCAAAGTGTCTCAAGCTTAATTGAATCTCCGTAAGTACACTACAATGGACATAACGGTGTTAAGTAGTAGACTGCCGTTCATGCATGCCCCCCAGCTTCTGTTCAGTCCCGAGAACTCCTAGAGAAGATTTTCACAGCACGAACAAAGCATCTCAGTAACAATGGTGCGTAAACATCAGAGCGGTGCATGATAACTAGAAGGAAATGAGTCCATTCTTGTCGACAATTTTACCCACGTCGGCGTCCCTCTCCCCCTCAACGATTCTCCTCACCAGTTGGCCCCCAGCGCTCGCATCCCCCGCACCCATCTCAGTCACCGTCTCGCGCAGGCCTCCAAGATCGGTCGCGAGGAACCCCGGCCCGACCGCCCACACCTTCACGCCGTCTGCCTGCAACTTGAAATTCCAGTCCAGCATGAGCATGTTCAGCGCGACCTTGCTGCAGCGGTACGCAATTGTCTCAAAGCCCCTGCTGAGGTCATGCTGCATGGGCTTCGGGTATCCTGCGGGCTGCCGCGCAGTGGGAAAGTACTTGACGGCGGCCTGGGAGAGGTTAGAGAGGCCGGTGATGAAGATGAGGCGCGGGTCGGCGGAGAGCAGGAGGAGGGGCATGAGCGTGTGCGTGAGGACGTGTGTTCCCGCAACGTTGACGTCGTATGACTTCATAAAACTCTCGCGTAGAGAGACGAGACCGCGCTGGTGGTCGACGTCAAAGGTCGCACCTACATACCGGGCGATAAGAAAATGTTCAAAAAGATAAACATCCGAACTAGTGTTGCCGGGGTTCGGTTATGTTCGGTTCGAGGCCGAATTTTCCGAACCCCGAACCGCACCTTGGGTTCGGTTCGGCCGTTTTCCCGAACCCCGCACCGAACCCGGGGTTCGGTGCACACAGGTTCGGTTCGAGGTTCGAACCTGTTCGCACCCGATCGAACCTCAATTTTTTTTTTCACATCAGCCGGGTGGTTCCACTGGGCTGCAGTGAACATTGTTGGATTCCATGGGCTCCGGAGGTTATTCATTGAAGCAACAGCTAAAACTGAAGCTCAAGATGTCAATCAAAAAATCCCTGGACATTCGCAGTAAGTATGATGGCTTCTGCCGAGGGTGCCGCCGATGCGCCGTGAGCCGAGACTGATTTCCACTAGATTCCGGTGTGAGCTTTGGCGGCCGGCACTGATTTCCACCATCACACAGTGCCGATCAGCCATTTGATAGCTCCGCTCATGCTACTAGGTCTCACAGAGACATGGGAATTAGACTCGTAATCAATCAATGTACAATGCGGCACGACATCTCACATCATGACAACCATATCCACTACTTATCATAGTTCTTTGATGCTCCTAGCACTGAAAATCACATCTGAAAACTTGGGTTGAAGGGGCCGTTGCGAGCCCGGCAACTCACACTTATCTTTATTCGACCTCTTTTCTAGTCTACTCCATCTGCCCATAGATGACTCCTTATACAAAAGATCGGGCTTGTAATACGATCACGGTCAGCACAAGAGCGCAATGATCGACATTGAATTCATGACGATCATGTGAAGAAAAAAACATGAGCAAAGCCATCAGCACAGCAGGCAAAGTTTGATGGTTTCAAAAATTCGACCTGCTCCCATTAGATTGAAAACCGATTACTTATTACATAAGTACTCGTAACCTGTCTACGGTCCCTGTACATTTCTACAGGTTCGAACAGGTGCGCACAGGTGCGCACAGGTTCGAAATTTCCGCAATTTCGCGAACCCCGAACCGCACCAAGGTTCAGTGCGGTTCAACCCGACCCTTCCGAACCCCAATTCAGGTTCGGTTCGGGTTCTGCACATGTTCGGTTGGGTTCTGCACCGAACCGCGGCAACACTAATCCGAACATACCTGCGTTATTGATGAGCACATCGAGACGCGCATGCCGATCTCGAATTGTGTGGAATGCAGCCTCGATGGACTGGTCGCTGATCAAATCGAGCTGGACAACCTCGACAGTATTTTTCAACCCCGGAATTTCTCGTTTCAGTCTGGTTATCGCGTTCTCGCCCTTGTCGAGCGACCGACTGCCAACAAGGACGTGATACGCCTCAGTGTCCGACTGCAATAGAGCGCGCACAATTTCGAAGCCGATACCGTTGTTGCCGCCAGTGACGAGTACAATCCTCTTCTGAGATGAGTCCAAGGCCATGTTTTTGATGCTGCATAGTTCGTTCAACCCGCATTTATATACAGAAGTTGAACGGTTAATCTGAAAGTAGCTCGGTAAAATATATCCGAGCTAAGTCATTTTGGATTAGTACGTCCAAACTCGCGATCACGAGACTATGGAATGGGAGAACGTTTCCCGCTGTTGAACAGCGGTATCGGGAACCGGCGCCTAAGTTCACTGGCACGCACGCGCGCGGCCCCTTCCCAGCAGTGTACGCCTTTAAATTCGCCCCTGGGCCCTGGATCCGAACGAATAATGGTATTCCATATGGTACTGAGTAGTAGGCAGTCAGTTAGTTCGTTACAACAAAAAAGAAAAGATAAGTTAGATCGAAAGTAAGCCGACAAGTAACTAAGTACCCGCCCCACGCGCAAGGGTATACCACCAAGCCTCAGGCCTCAGGCCTCAATCCTCAATCTTCAAGATCCAGGAGTCCGGCTCACAGCGTCGGCCGGTGCACTAAAAAACCCCTCCGCAGTGATCCCTACTGCCTCCACCGCCGCACCCGTCGTCTTACCCTTCCTGTTCGTTCCCCGCCCGACGGAGATGCTCCCCTTCCTGCCCACCGTGCCGCCGAAGGCAGGCAGCCCCGGCTCGACGCTGACGAGCGAGCGCGCGCGGTGCGAGCCCGTGCCGTATGCGCCCCCGCCCCCGCTAGTGATGGAGCGCGCGGCGATAGCTGAGGCAGAGCCAGAGCCAGAGCCGGAGAGTGTGTTGCGGTGTCGCGGGCGGAAGACGCTGTACGCCCCAGACCCCGGAGCCGCGCCCCACGCGCTGGGCGGTGAACCCGGGGAGCCGTCGCCGTTACCGTGCCCATTTCCGTTTTGCCCCATCCCAATAGGCATGACGAGCATCTCGTCGTCCAGTTCCTCGTCATCGTCCTGCGACCGGGCGCTGCGCACGCTGTGTCTCTTTGCTGATGAGGACAATGCGGGGAACTCCGCCGCGGAGGGTGAGGCGGACGAGACGATGCTGAAGACGAGCCCGACGCGAGCATGTGCGCATGGGGAGCCAGAGCCTCAGTGCGATCCGGCATCTCGTCAAATACTCGAAGTATCGCTGTATGCAGAGCTTGATCACCACGCCGAGGGTCGTCTTGCCTTCCTTCGCGCTGCCTTCCTCGCTCGTCGGCTGGGAAGCGTAGGAGGCGTTGGAAGAGGCAGAGGAGGCAGCGAATAGGGCAGGCCCCCCTGGCACGCTGCACATCCACACGTCTCGCGCGGGTTGGTCTTGCTGCCGACGAGGTTGGGCACAGGACGACTGCGAGGTTGTGTGCGTCCATGCGGTTGGAGGACGCGCGGAGGGAGACGTCGTGCATCAGGTCTGCGTGTATCGCATATATCCGTGTCAAAAAAGAGGATGGGGGGCGAAAAGAGAGCTTACGGAGGACTTGACTCAACAGAATATACACACACCCCGGGAGCTGCGGCAGCAGCATGTCACGCACATACGCGATCGCCTCTAGATCCCTCTCTGCTCCCTCCCCCGCCGCCGCCGAGGATGATAGCGCGGCCATGGGACACCGCCGGATGAGCGGGTACAGGGATTCAGGAAAGACCGGCTCTGGGAGGTCGCGGAGGTACTTCTTTAGCAACACCGCCGCAAGATGGGGATCCCCAAACGTCTCAAGGCTCACGACGTTCCCGCGATCGTACGCCTCCTGCACCGCCCGCAGCATCACACTCGCCGGCGAGCGCCTAAAAAGGCCATCCTCCTCCATCCCGCCGGACTCGCGCAGAAACGCGATGGCGTCTCGGACGGGGCGCGGGGGGCCGCCCTTCTCTCCGTCGAAACCCATCAAATCCTCCAGGGGTACCCCAAAGATGTGTGTGTCCCCGCGGGTGGACGTGGTGGGCAGGGTGATCTTGGATTCGTATTTGAGGTTTTCCCTTCCGAGCAAGTGAGCTGGTAGATGCGGTACGGGACGGGGAGGGGCTTACTGATATACCGCGGGAGGGACGTCGATCTGCGTGAGTGGGATGTAACACGCGAGTTCGGAGAGAGTGGATATGTACGCGAGCTTGCGGAAGAATTTGGGGCTGATGATCGCACCCGCCAGACTGAACAGCACTATACCCACCACACTCAACACGATGCGTACGTTAGACGAGGGGGACACGCACTCTTAGAAAAGAAAGACGAATGCACGATGTACATCCGCTTGAGGTTCTTGCGGTATTTGCGACCCAGGCTTCGGTATGCCTTCCAGACCCAGTTCCATCCCGGCGTGTGACGCCCCCCTGCGGCAAAAAAGACGACGGCGTAGTCAGACTCGACGTACAGGTTGAGATATCCCAGAATTTTCCTAGTGTGTTGATCAGGGGCGTGTGAGACGGAGTATAACGGACGCACGAGAGTAAGAGATCATAGTTGACTTCCTTTGGGTCTGGGAGACCGGAAGCGTTGACTACAACCCTAATACAAAAGGCTGTGAAATCCGGGGGTTAACGTCACCACAAGGATAGGAACGTACATCGGTCGGGTTCTACAAGTCTGTCATTAGCAACTGTACCAACCAGCAACACTCCGATACACACTCAAAGTCCACACCAGCTTGAAATATGAGCCGAGACAATATCTCGTCGAGGTTGTCCCTGCCCTCGTAGGGCCCGTGTTCGTCAGTACTTTGTCGTCTTGCCCACGGAACAGAAAATTTCCGCTTGAAACCGGGAGACGACGGGGCGGATGCGGGTGAAGACTGAGCAATGGAGAGTGCCGCCAGTCTTTGCTTCAGCGACGAGCCGACCTTGACCGAGGGAGCCATGCAGCTGCAAGGTCGTCGGTACAAGGAAAGGTGATCGCTGCGATCGCCTTGCGGATCACGCGCACGGGTGGAACAACCTTTTCCTTTTGCTGCACAGTGGCAAGTACACGTTTCTATGCAACCTTCTTAGCATCCCCAACGAGATCTTAGTCGAGTTGTTCCAAACCTGCATTGACGACTGCGGCGTTTTACAAAGCTGGCTGATCACCATCTAGGCCTGACAGGGAGATTGGAACAAGGGAAGGCAGTAGCCGTTCAGCAGAATTAACGCCTCGTGGGCCTCAAGTGTTTCTTACTGAAGCTCGCATGGCTGCTCGAAGAACGACTTCGCGAGGGGACAGACTCCGCGGGGGGCGTTGCCGAGTCTCATAATGGTTTCCGTCCCGGACGGCGAACGCAGGACAACGTGTTCATCCTCATAAGCGCGATTGCACGAGCAAGAGCTGAGGGGAAGAGTCTCTTTGTACTCTACGGCGAGTTGACGAACGAGGGAACCCTTGCACCAATCTCAGCCCTGCACTGTGGAACCAGCTTGATGCTGCAGGCGCGGTTGGACCTTTCTTCGACTGGATGCACATGATATATGCCGAAATGGTGTATTCCATGCGGCACGCAGAGAACTGGGACGCACTCGAATGATATATTGGGGTGCTCACTGGTGACTCGGCGTCTCTGAGTCTCTGGAACTTTTTCTTTGGCAACTATCGGTGCCTACTCATCCAGAAGAGATCAAAGTCAACGGGAAAAAATATCTGTCAGGTTGAGCAAGCGGACATCAATGCATTGTCCACGACGGCTTTCATCCCATTCCAGGAGAAGGTCGCATATTACTGGAACTACTGCACCTGGAAACACGTCTTCGCCAGCGTCTCCAAGCCAAAAAGGCCAATTTATGGTTCGACTCCCCGCTTCATTGCTACTCCTCTGCTTGGTGACTACGCTGCTGATTCGAATCGGCAGCCGATCTGATTCCACTCCAAATGCGGCACTGTTAGTCTGGACTCTGGCGTTGAGTCTGCCGAAAAAGGAAATTCTCTCTTTGTCCGTGTGTGTGCATGAAGCATGTGCACCGTGGCCGCGTCGGCCGATCACGCAGGAGTCAGTGCATCCCGAACCCGAACACCGATGCTGTGAAGAAATCGGAAGTCGGGGTGACTCACCCTGCGTTGCGGCTGATTCAGAGGATCCGGAGTGGGATATATAAGCGGCCGGCCCTTTGTGCTTTCCTTGCCGTCCGATCCTCTCCCCTTGCAAAGACTTGCTTGCCAAGGCTTGCTCTTCAAATCCTGTCTTCCTCTATGATGTTCTTCCTGCCTTTCCGTGTGTTCACTTTCCTGTCCTTGCCGTCCTCTGGATCCACTCCTGGGTTGGCTCATCGATCGGGCTGGGATGTATGTACTGCATGCGGTTGCGGTTGCGGATGGGAGAAACCAGACTCGCGTTCATAAACTTCAGCTCCGATTCCCTCCCCGTCCTGGTCAAAAGGTGAACTTTCCGCCCTACCGCTGCCGACGAAAACGCCACTTCAGCCCGGCCCACGGGCCACGTATTCTGCGCGCAACGACTCGAGCCGTGGATTTCGTTCTGTTCCAGCGGGACCCCGAATCCGACCCGCTCGTAACCGCGGAGCTCATGAAGTCAGTGCTATGAAGTGTTCAAGAAGTCGGAAGTCGGGATGACTCACCTTGCGTTGCGGTTGCTTCAGAGGCTCAGGTATATAAGCGACCCGCGCTTTGTTCTGTACGACCGACTTTCTCCTGAGTCCCTGCCGTCCCCGCGCCATCCTCTCCCCTCCGCGCGCGGCGACGGCGCTGCGAAGACCTGCTCCTCAAGTCTATCCTGTCTTCCTCCACGAAGTCCGGCCTGCCATTCCTCGTATCCACTTTCCTTTCCTTGCCGTCCTCTGCATCCCCTCATGCCCCATGGGCTGGTCCATCGATCGGGCTCGGATGTACTGCATGCGCTCGCGGTCGCGGATGGGAGACAAGAAACCAGGCTCGCGCCCCTAAGTTCAGCTCGGAACACCTCGTCCTGGCCAAGAGGTGGACTTCCCGCCCGGTCCCTGGTTCGCGTCCTACCGCTGCCGACGTCGACGAAAGTGCCGCTTCACTTCAACCCACGTGTTCTCCTCGCGACGACTCGAGTCATGGATTTTATCCCATTCCAATGTGTGGCTTGGGGCTTGATCCTCCCCTTTTCCTTTTGCGCGCGTCTTCCTCGGAGTACTTGCTTGCTTACTTTGCGAGCCCGCGCATCTTGATGGAGTCCGGCTTGCATCCCCAATTCGCTCGACTGAAAATACGGCTGGTTCCTAGTATCCTCGTCTCGCTGTTGCTGGCCTGCGACGCTGCTGCTTCGAGTTTATTCTCAGTCCGTGCTCGCTGCGGTGTCCATCGAGTCCGTTCGCTTCTTCATCCCGCTAGAATAACACGCGCAATTTTTTCCCCTCATCCTCATCTGCGTCGACGGACTTCTCGAGCTACCCTGTTGCTGCTCTAGCGCTCACGTCTTGCGCGCCGTCGGAGGCTGGGATCTTCAACGCCGGCTCCGGACCGGGATCCGCTCACTGGCCTAAACTGCAAACACCGACTACTTAGTACTTGAGCTTGATCTTTCTGTGAATCTCCGCTGCGGACCCCGTTCAACTCGACTCGGATCGGACGAACGCTGACGTGGTGCCTGCCAGTGTGTACATATTATACACTTATCTCAGCGCCGGCGCCGCAGCAGCGCTGGGCGCTTACATCCGCAGTGCAAGTCGTTGCCCGTTTAGCCGCGTCGACGTCACGGTCTTCGGGGTTGTGCGCCGCCGTGTGTAAGTATGTCTGTCTATCTATGTCTATGTCTATATCGCGGTCGTGTGCGCCGCCATTTACGACGGCTGCGGGTTCAATGGTGTCGTCGGTGAGTCATCATTGTGCAGGTACCTCTACTGCCCTACCTGGTAAGTACGTCGAGCGCCGACCATTCGAAAAAACAAATCTTTTGGCCATGGTGCGAGCTTCTGTCATACGCTACGTCCTTGCTCGTTACTGGCAGTAACGCATATTCTGCTATATCAGCCTTCAAATTCAGATAACCCGAGAACTCGAGCTCAGATCTTCCGAGCGGTCACACACGGAAATTATTGCATCCGACGACGGCGAGCTATCTTCTCACCGCATACACAGCTCTTGGGCGCTAACGGGAGCGAACACCGCGATTCTCGGCGCGAACCCTTCCAGTCACAACAGCTTTCGCAAGGAATCGGATGACAAAGGCTGTATATGTATACACTGTGGCGGAGGCTGTTATCGGATGCTGACAACGATCAGACGCGGCACGCGTACACGTCGCGTTAATCAATCACGATTCACGGTTCCGCACTGACTCGAGTTGCTTGATGCTGATTCAGCGACGACACAGAGCTGCGGGCGGCGACGCGCCCGCGGTCGGTTGTCGTGCACGTCTGGATGGAGGGTACTTAGCGCTGAGCAGCAGCGTCGCGGAGTCATGTCGACACGAGATGGACGTATCGGTACAGCAGAATTCAAATTATGCTGTGCGCCAGAAGCGGAGTTTGAAATGGCGGGTATATAAGGGCGACCGAGTCAGTCGGCTGCGGAACTCCTTCCTTGCCCCCCACGACTGACGCAGGGCTGTAAGCTGCTTCAGTTCGTCTGCATTTGTGCTGTGAGTGCGCTCTACGACATACATACTTTGGATATGCTGTCGTCGACGGAGCATCGAAAGCTAATGTCGGATTGCAGACGCAGGCCGCACCTGCCCCCAAACATCTCTTCTCACACCTCCCCGCCCGCCGCAATTTCCGTCCCGGCCACTAACAATCTTACCTCCAAGCGCCAAGATGTTCGTTCTCTGAACAGCCCCTCGGCCTCTTTCCGTCCACCGTCACCGGCTCCTCGCTTCAATGGCTTCGCAGTCTCAAATGACTCGATAAATAACACAAACACTCGTCCTCGGACAACAAACTTCCATATATTCCCATCTACCCAGGACCTCGCAGCCCACCATGGCATTCCCCAGACTTTGCCTCCACCACCGCGTCCAGTAGCTCGTAAACCATCAGAGTCGCCACCCACCGATTTTAATTCAATGCTCAATAATTACTTGACCATGCGCGCGCAAAACAATGACTCTCCAGGGCCCATGTGGCCCCCAGCGCACTAGTGTCCCACGACATCGAGTCCACCATGCGCGCCCTAGACACCTTCATGGGTATTGGCCCTTCCTTGTCCCGCCGTCGTCGCAGTGCTGACCCCCAGTTCGCAGCGTCGCCCGAGTTCCGCAGCCTCGCGACAGCTTCGACGCCACTTCGCCGCTCATCGACGACGACGCGCTTTTCAACTACGACTCCGCCTGCGGCGGCGACGAGTCGCCCCTCTTCGGCGACGGCGAGCCGTACCTCACCTCTCCCTTCGAGGACTCGCTCGCGGACTTCACCTCCCCGCTCGACACCCCCTTCAGCGACTTCCTCAGCACGCCCGCCCTGCCCATGCTCGGAGATGACTTTGGCGCGGACCCGCTCATCACGGCAGCGCGGAGCACGGTACGACCCCTCCGCGCCCCTCTTCGGCGACGCGGGCATGCTCCCGACTCGCCTGCCCCCGCGCCCGCGCCGAAGCTCCCCAACACCGCCAACCTGTGGGAGATCAGCCCTGGCACGCCTGCGCTCGACGCCGTCGAGCCCGCTGCTTCCACCACCACCACCGCCAACAAGACGGGCCCGTCATCCCCCCCGCGCCGGCGCCTTCACACTCGTCCTCGTTGGCGTCCCTCCGCGGCGCACAGCAGGCGCGACGGGCACGCGCAAGAACATCACGCCCGAGAGCCTCATCCCGCTCGACGCGCCGACGCAGCGGCGCACGTACCTCACGCCGTCCGCGACCTCGCGCAAGGCCGTCCCCGCCGTCTTCGCCAAGAAGCGCGCGCACTCCGCGGCGTTCGGCTCGGACGCGGACTATGCGGAAGCTGCGGCGGAGCTCGGGACGCTGTCGCCCACTGCGAGCGAGGCGGAGACGATCGAGTATAAGCGCCGGCAGAACACGCTCGCGGCGAGGAAGAGCCGGAAGCGGAAGCTGCTGCATCAGCAGAGCTGGAGGACAGCGTGGCGAGCTTGGAGCGGGAGGTGACGATGTGGAGGAGAGGGCGATGATGGGCAGGAGATGTAAGGAGTCGGGGATCATGTTCTCTTTGAGGGACCGGGAGCGGCGGGCAGCAGCCTTGACTCGCGTTGGTCGTCCCTTCGCGGTCGCCCTTCCTTCGTTTCCCGCCTCCGCCCCCGCTGATACCGCGTCGTCGTCGTTCTCCGCCACGCACTAAATAAACGCTCGTATGCATGCCGTTCCTTCCTTCGGTGCTCGTGTACTTGTATCCATCCATCCGTCTATCTCATTATGCGCTATTCTGCCGTCCGTCTATCTGTCTGTCTGTCTGTCTTACCCGTTCCCAATCCACTTACTTACCAGTTATCACCACTTGAAGAGCACCGTCGTACCACCACCCCAGTATCAGTAGCAGTATCAGTATCAGTATCGACACGGTAGTACAGTCAGTATATCTATACCTATCTACGTACCTCAACATGTATGTAGTCCCCCCCCGTTACGAACGAACGCATGAGTTTTCTGCGGATATGAATGTGAATGGTATCATGCTGAGTTGGGCATGTATATATCGTGTGTGCGCACCGGCTTTATTGAGTGATCGAGCGCGGAGGGGAGCGCGCAGAGTAGAAAAAGGTACTCAGAGTCAGAGATAGGAGGAACTTGAAGGGCGCGGGGGCCGGATATGGAAGGTGTTGAGCTTGATTTGGAAGTCCGTGATCATGATTATATATTTCGTGACGACGCTATCTTTTGCTACATATTTAGTGCTACACAGAAGCGCTCTTTCGAAGTGCTGTTGGTGAAACTCCGCGCGCCGAGTCCACATTACTGTAAGTGCAGCTGAACCTCTACAAGTTGAGAGAATCTGCAGTCTTTGACTCTTGAGATCGCAGGACTTCAATGCGGTTTAGAGTCGTGATCAGCGTAGCGAAGGACCTCCTGGGCCAATCATACTGGATCATTTTCATATGGGTCTCGCCTATCTGAACATCTGGAGACGGCCGTGTTTCGATGTCGCCTTGTCAGTCTGATCTGCTTCTGACATGCTACTGTCTGCAGCTGGTCTCAAAGCCGTCGCATTCGCGTCGTTGGCGATGCTTTCCGTCGCAGCGGCCTCTCCCATACCTGTACGTCCCCACGTCCCCCTTCTCCTCTATCACTACGTCGACTCAACCCCCCCAGATACCAACCGCCTTCGACACCCCGCCCAGCGGCCCTTCAACATCGACGACACGCCGCCCGTGTTCACGGCGACGCGGATATATCACACCACGACGGACGTGCCGCCGTATATCGTGACGGGAACGACGACGATCACTTGGACGTACGTCTTTATCTTGCGCGGCGAGGAACTGACGTGGACGGATGGGATAACAGGCAGAGCCCGAGCACGAGTGTCGCGCAGCCGACGGGGCCTAGTGAGAGGGACTCGGAGGCGTAGGCTGCCTGGGCATGTTGCTGTATCTTCTAATTGGAACGAATTCGAGACTCGAGCGTCGCATGGATCTCCCACTGCAGGTTTACGGTCGATCTCGCAGCTTCAGCCTCAGCAAGCGGGCTTGATCGGATTCGCATACTTGTGATAAGTAAGCAGCGGTGCGTTCAAGACGAAAGTCGCAGCAGGCTGCTAAGTATCAACCTCACGATCCCAGCTCAAGGTGCTGTTCTACCCGCTTGAACGCGTCTCCAGGTTTATGAATAAGCTCGCGTTCGGTATTTTGCGTCTCCTATCTTCGAAGCACACCCCCCTGTGCTATCCGACGATCTGTTCTCGACGGCGCCTTTTATTCCGAACCTCAAAAACACGTATTCGCGACTGGAAAAACCGTCTTCGAACATTATGCTGGACGGTTTCGTGCTTTGCCCTGCTTTCGCTCAGTCTTTCTCTTCCCGTCTTCCCAGAAGGCAGCATCGGCGTGCTGCTGCTTTCGCGTGTGAGCCACCTCCGAGATCGCCCACAGACCGCGCGGGTCCTATGCGTCCACGACTACGATCATCACCGACAGAAGCGCATACGGCAGGAGGGCCTGCCGCCAGGAGCCGCAAGGCAAGGAGGAGCGCGCGCAGAGAGCGAATTTCGATCAAGCTTGCTGGGATGGGCGGGATGATGCCGTTTGGGGTGGGTGATCTACAGCAAAGAGAAATAAGTTATGTACCATCCCCGAGACCCAAGATCTGTGTGGTAATCCATCAAAATCCATCTACACCCGACACTGTACATCCACGCCCCAGCGAGATTGAGTCCGGCGCCAAGGCACCATCCAAGCTCCGTCCCGGCGATCTTCGTGCCCAACATGACCTCGCGGTCACCCTCAAACTCGTACCTGCATTGCAGTCAGATATAGTGCGCCTCTACGAGAGAGAGAAGATAGGCGTACCCTGTCCTCAGTAGCTCATACATGAACGTCAAATCAAGACACCATTCGGGCTCCGCATTGAGGTCCGCCATAAGCCCCGTCTGCGTCCCCCACCGCTCAAGCCACGCGCTCCGCCCCGCACAGACCGCCTCCGCCAGCTCCTTGATCATATCCACCGTCGTCGTCAGCTGCAGCGGCATCTCCCCGTCCTCGAGGGCAGGCATCAAAGGCGCGACGCGATCATAAAAGTAGCTCAGTAACAACACGCGCCCTGCGTCTGCGGGAAACGCCTCCTTCAGCGCGGGCTGGTAGACGCCCCCAACGCACACGGGCTCACGGCGCACACGGCATCCTTCGCGAGGACGAGCGAGACCACTCGCGAGCAGGCGATGAAGAAGCCCACGTCCCCGCCGCTCATCGTCACGGTCTTCTTCCCCCGTCCGGCTCGACCAACTCTACGGGGCGCCGGGTCCCACGGGCGAGGCAGACGTTGCTTACGGGTGCGTCCGCGCTCGAAGAAGGGGGCGCCATAAAGTCCACCACGCGATGCACGCCTGCCCGCGCGCGCATGAGCCCATACCCGAGGTACGAATGCTGATACAGCACACGCTTCCTCCCGCTAAACTCCAGCTCGTATTTGTGCTCCCCCTCCAGCAACGGCGCGCCGCCCGTCGGCGCAAAAACAATCTGCGTGCTTGCGCCGCCGAGGTCGAGCACCGCATAAGTCGGCGGCGCCTTCGATGGAGTGCTCGTATCCGCGCGGAGAGTCCCAAGGAGGTAATTCGCCGTCACCCACGCATACACCCCCTCGTCCGCGCCGTCCATAATCGTCACCGCCTCACTACCATTCCCCTGCAACGCAAACGGATAAGCGTCCCGCAGATGCACCGCTACCGCCTCGAGTATCTCCTCCGCCTGCGACCCAGGGAGCAACCTCAGTCCCGCTGTCGCCTTAACCGCAACAGGCGTACACTTCCTCAGCTCGGCGGGCACGACGCGCATCGCCTCGTCCATCAGCACGTCAAGCGACTCCGCCGCCTCCGAAGCGGGGCGCCCCTTGATCGCAAACGACGACAGCCCTGGCTTCGTCGTCTTGAACACCTCGTACTCGTATGCAGGCGAAGGGCCGCAGTTGTTGAATTTGTAGATGTGGATCCGGGAGCCAGTCGAGCCTGCGTCGAGCATGAGGGCGTAGTGCACGAGACGGGAGGCGGAGGAGTGCGGGGAGGTGCAATAGGTTGTTTTAGAGGGGTTGGGATCGGATTCGAAGGAGTGAGCGTGGGGGATGTCTTCGTCGGCGTGGTCTGCGTGAGGTTCAGTACCTGAGAAAGACCATGGCGAAAAGGGAGAAGGATAAAATGACAGTTTACATAGCGGCAGCGCCCGAGCTGAAGGAATGGATGAGCCGCGGAGCAAGCCATGACGAGCCTTTTCGCGATTCTTGCCTTCTCTACGGCCTATGCCTCGTTGACACGTCATGATAGTAGCCAACGCCCGAGACAGCGACGTCGCTCCACACCTCCTGCGGCGAGTTTCTGGGACCAGCTTCGCTCTGGATTCCCCATCACCACGGCACAATCAACCCGGCATGCAGAAGCATACACCGATGCGCATCCGCAAACGCGTCCTCGTCGTCTCGCAGACGTAAAGGTTAGCGATAGCGGCGGTCTGCAACCCAACAACCCTACTCATCCCCTCCGTAATAAACAGATGGGCACACTTTCGCCACGGCAGAGCACCCGGACGCGTCGTCTCGCAGACGCTGGCAGCGCCCAGCGGTATCACGAACTCGATCTTGGCGGCGCGCGCCCGTGAGAAAGAGAATCAGGCTCGAGTGAGCTCTCCCTAGGTAGCGTAGGGTCGCCCGTGATCGTATGGGATCGGCTCCACTCGCCTATCGCTGCTAGCGCTCAAGGTCATAGGCTGGTTCCCACTGACAGCTCCCCCACCTGCACCTCGTGCTCCGAAGCACACAGATGAGAATGCTTGGGCTCCGGGTCATGTAGCCTAGAGGCGGATACAGCACAAATGACCGAAAAGAAGGAGGGAAGAGAGTAGAAAGGGAAAAACGAGTGAACGCACTTGGCGGCATTGGCCGAGCAGAGTCCAGCGTTTCTACAGAAAGCAGGCTAGGTCAGCACACGACAGTATCGTTTAGATAGAGTAAAGCGTACTCGTTGACGGCCGCATCGGCGGGTGGTCCAAAGCTAGAGACGCAGATAAGCCTCAAGTCGCGAGAGTCGTGATGCGACGGAGAATGTGCCGGTACTCACTGTCTGAAGAATAGTTAGCGGGAGTTTCTGTAGGGGCGGACGAAGGAAGAGAATGAAGGTACAAGGAGACGGCCCCCATTCGTGGCGCGCCGTTCATAGAACCTTAAGGAGCAGCGCTTGCAAGGCGCTAAATCGAGAGCTACTTGATAGGCGCGCCCGAGGGAGAGCGTCGTATTCATCATGCGCGTCCACTCTTGGGCCCTAAATACGCCGTCGATCGAGCACTGAAGTTTTATACGCGTGCCCGCAGACCTGAGGCGTACAAAGCCTCGGAAGCGGCATCAACGGCGCGCCATGCACACTGCCGCTGGGGACAACGGTTCTTCCCGTCCAGGGCCCAAAAGCACGCTTCATCGCTTTCGGCAGTGCGCGTGTCATTCTCGGGCACCATCGGAGCTACGTCGACCCCAGTGCACGATGGCAGATGCACATGGCCGTTGCGGACAGCGGTCGTTCCCGGACACAAACGAACTTTCCAAAAGCAAGGATAGGCATGACTAGACTCACCTGCAGGCATTTTCGGCGTCGCCGTGTCCTCTACATAAACCCATATACATCAACTACCCGCTGCATCCACTCGAATATCGAGCACGCACCCATCTCATACGGCAAGTTCCCATCCAATCTCCGGTCAGAGGCAACATGTCGGGGCACAAAGAGCCACACGAGCAGGAGAAATGCGCCCGCGCCGAGCGCGAACTTCTTCCACACCAAACGTCTCCGACTTTGTTTCAGCGGTGGCCGGCCGGCTTCGAGGCGGTCGTACGAGGGTGACATTAGCGCCATCACCAGTGCTGAGTCCAAGTGAAAGAGAGAATGTGTGGCAGCGACGATGGCTGGTTAGGTGGTGGTGGTATAGAAGCAAGGGCGATACGTATCATAGGATCTCTGACTGTACATATCATCCTTTCGAGTCGATCACGAACCACAACAACCGCTGGGCGCATAGAACCTCGTCTAAAGCTATCCTACCGCGACGGTAACTGTTCCGTCTTGGGGAAATTCCGGGTACCTTCTCTGTGAGATAACGCGAAAAATGGCCAAGTTTCTGCCGCAAGCTGAATAGGCGCGCGTCTCGTTCCTAATATCTTTCGGCCGAGAAATGTGTTTTCTCTGACTCGCTATACCTTCAAACGCAATCCTTCACACGTTCGATGTGCATCTTTTACTTATGGGTGGACTGTGATCGAGATTTCCTTGCCACTGGCAGCATCACAGAGTCTGAGCGTCTGACTCTCACCTCCGGAGTCTGTACTGATATATTGATATCAGAAGGTTCTCCTCAGGCGACGCAAGGTTCTCAATGCCCCCGCAAAGCAAAAGAGCACGCAAGTACGAGAAGAAGGACCGCCGCCTCCGAGTCTTCTTGCTTCTCCTCCGAAACTATCTTAGTTCCGCTCTGACTGTTGTCATCCGACTAGGGTTCGTCGACCACCCACATCCTCCGAGCCAACTCCGGATCTCGACGCGAATTGTCGTGGTTTCGTTGTTTAGGACTTAGCTCTGTCGGTGGGCATTCGAAGATCGAATTGCATATTGGGATTAGTCGAGTCTCCGTGAAGCCCTTAGAGCTGACTGTTCACGACATCGTATACTTCTCACAGGTCTGAATGTTCACAGTCTCGTCACTCCTGATTGCATCTCTCGGCTTGGTGCATCACGGCCATATCTATGTCTCTTTCCCAATCTCACGAACTGCGGCGGGCGATGACAGGAAGGTTCCGCCAGACTGCTGCTCCAGAAATTTATTATGGATCTCCAAGTCGACGACGCACATCGAGGATGAAATCAGAGCCAGGCACCCCGGGCGCCTCCTCCCGTACCTGAGCGATGGCGACTTAGACTAGCAGCCAAGTCGCCTTCGTCGTGTTCGTTGCAAGATAGTCACACACCGATCGCGATATGGCACGTCAAAACTGGAGCCTGCCCGCTCGTCAGTAGGGATTGGGAGTTACATGGTGATGGATTCTCGAGGTGAGCTGTCGTCACTTCATCAATCCTTGGGTCGTAGGCGAAATTTCCAGAGGTTGGTAGAGAGGGAGGGTCCGGTTCAAGGAATCGGTTCGAACCGGACCGAAGGTAAAATTTAGGTCCAGGTTCAGAGCAATGCCGAATCTGATCTGAAGCTCAGGTTATGTTTTAGGTAACGGCAGATAGGTTCAAACCTGAACCAAACCCAAATCAAAACTGACCATTTTGTAGCTTTCGAAATAAAAAATGATAATGTTCTGCCGACTGATGTTGGTACTGCTGGTAAGTACTCCCAATTGATACTAGTCATTCTACACCAGCTTATTGCTGTCCTAGACAAGCCTAGACCTGAGGATCAAGTGCACAAACATACAGGTGGGACGGTTATCGACCCGAAGCCATAGTATAACAGTCACATCATTGACAATTTCCGGAACAATCTTGGCAGATTGCCGACAAGAGTTTCCAACATTTTACAGCATTTTACACGCCGCTCACCAGCATTGGCGGTCACCAGCGGTCACCCGCCCATCGCTCACCATAGTGGCCGAATCATCATCCCCGGACCGTCTATATAGGTTACCTAGTTACATTTGTGATGATTACTTAACGGCGAACGCAGCACCGAAGCCTTCAAAGTCGCAAGGGCAGTCCGCTTCTCGGGCAATGGGCAGAACTCGCCATTCTGTCTCTGTGATGAGTGCTTTTCCACTGCCAAACTGTCATGTCGGAAGCTGATTACTGATTCTCACGGTTGAATAGGTGACCGAACTTCAACCGTGAGAATTGTCAGTTCGTGATCTGATCATGTTCGGAAATTGACTCAGGGAACCGCATGCTCGCGATTAAGATATCAATTCCAATACTTTAAATTCCACAATCATCATAGATAGGTGCATAGGTTGACAGAATGTCCGTTCAAAACGTCTCTCAGCCCTCGTTGTCACAGAACCGCGCAGGTTGCGAACTTTCAAAACCCGGTGATGTTGAACGTATTTGCTACCGCGCCGACCAAAATGATATTGTCACCGGCAGGGCCGGTCCTCGCGTAGCTGTTGTACATATACAGCGAGTATTCCGCACCGGCGAACCAGAATCCGATGGCAACTTCAGATCATAACAATGAGTGCTGATACATCAATTGGTAGGGAGAAGAACATACGACGGCCGTGAAGGTATCGATCGGCGGATCGGCTGACGGGTTATATGTACGGCGCGCAATCAGCGTAGGGAGCTCATGCCCATTGTTGTTCGTCACGTCCTCGATGTAGTAGTCGAGGTAGGTCGGGGTGTAGCCGAGGTAATTGGCGCAGGTCATGTTGCCGATGATGGTGAAGGACTGCCACACGCATGGTCAGTTTGCAATCGAATATTGCTGAAGTCTGACTCACCTCGCCTGGGGCAACCGAAGCTGGGGAGTGTGAAAGCGTTCCGTAACGGAGGGCGTCGGGGCAGGAGAGCTGTAGTTGCGCGCTCGCGAGCGAGATGAGTGCAAGGGCGGAAATTAAAGCGGAGCGCATTGTGGATACTAGAATGCCTGATGAAGAACAGCCAGCATGTCCTGCTCCTTTTAAAGCCACCAGGAACGGGCACCGCACGCCGTGTAGTGGCGGCAACTATTTTTAGGCCTGTAACCTCACGAGTCGAACCGACAAGGGTCCGCGCAGCAAAGATTGATGGCATAGATTAAAAAGTGAATCAAGACGGGCGGGCCAGGGAATTTAAGCACGTTCCGGGCATACTTGAGAGTCCCTCATAGTATCAAAACAAGGTAGTCTGAACCCCAGTAACTTTCTTCCCAGATTCTTAATTTTTTGTTTAACGGCCGTCAAAATGTCGGAATGACGGAACGGGCGGCACACTTGCCGTCCCATAACCGTCCGGGACGAGACCGTGCCCGTTTACGTGTGGCCGTCAACCTCGGGAACATGTACAGTGCTCATCCTACATCCAGGTCTGTCCAGGTGGAGTCGGCAGTAACCCCCCGTCGGCTCAAATCGTCCGTGGATCAATTACTGTTTCACGGGCATCACAGCACGCAGGCCAGACAGAAACCGATGGGGCCGGGCGTTCTGGATTTCTAATGTCAACCCGGGTCCCAGTGACGGCGCCGGCATGTCTGGCCCTCATCGTCACGTAATGTTTGAATGGCATAACATGGCCAGCGAGTACTGCGTGCTGCTCAGTGCTGACCCATGGTTCAAAATAAACATATAAACGCACAGCTGAAAGTGACCTGCGAGGGAGGGGGCATGCAAATGGCAGTGAAGATACCGATCGGCGGCGTTAGCTTTCGGTTGGCGAAGCAGAGCTGGAGGCGTACTCGATGAATTGATTAAATGAGGTGCACGGACGAACAGCCGCGGTACTCGGGGCAGGTCACGTTGCCTGTCTTGATAAAAGGCCGCGCAGCGCAGGAACTCAGCCTAGATGAAACATAGAGGATGTATGGATGTAACGGAATGGAAAAACGAAGCCCGCAGCGACAGATGCCGGACAGATGAAGGTGCAAGTTTCACAGCTCGAAATATATCCAGCGGGAGGGGGTGCCTGTCGCGTATACGGAGCCAACCAGTCGAATACAAACGATACCTCTAAAGTAGGAGCATGCAGGAGCCGGCCGATGATGTGATAGGTAGGTCAAGTGAATGTGGCCAGAACGGCAATTGTATTGCAAGAGCTAGGATGCGTTTGAGGTTTACGTGGAACGAACACGGGGGCTGACAATGGAGGCGTGCCGTGCGAGGCCGGACTCAAAATTTGGACCTCTGCATCTGGTAAATCGAGATCAACATGCGTAGCAGTGGTGCAAGACCATGCCTTGAACGAGGTGCGGATGTTGATGAAATTTGTCTGCTTCGACCTGCAAAGGAGACTGGTTGCAAGGGAGATGTAAAGTCGATTCATTGCGTCTAGTTCCGATGTGTAGTATACATAGATATCGATGTGCTCGTCGACATGCACAATGGCCTGCAGCCACGCATTCAGTATATTTGCAATGTTGCAAAAGAGAAAAAGAGGTGTATACCGCTGTCTATGCGTTCACCAATTTAATCCCAGGCAGTCACCAGCTCCCCCTCTTGCTTCTCCTCCAAGTTTCATTTGTGGTGAGTTTACTCTCCGAACTCCCACCAGCGACATTGTGCCCCTTTCCGAACGGAAGCTTGATCGCGCGCTCACAAATGCGCATGCGCAGCCGCTGAAGCACCGGTCGCCTTCACACCCCCGCGGCTCCCATACCGGAGCACGAGTGCGGGCTTCTCTTCCCACTCATGGTGAAGGGCGTCTAGCGCGAGTTTGAGCACGCCAGGTACCCACAGTCATACTGCGGCGTAAGACAAATGAATGCATCGAAGCTCCGGACGAGCAAGGATCATGCATTCGTGCGTGAGTCGGGGTACGCGGTGTCGGTGAGAGGCTCGGCGAGATGATGGGGTTCAGCTTTATAGGCTAAGGTCAGGCGCGGGTCGTACATGAGATCGACCACTGTGAAGGTGACGTGTGGCGGGAAAAGTGGCGCGATGACCCCGGCTACGTATTTTGCGAATTTTGAAGTAACAATTGTCCGGGGAAAATGGAGGCAAGTCGAAGGAGTCTTCGTGGCACTGGCACGTGCCACGCCAAGGTTATGAATCGGAAGACGGCGGCCCGTTGGCACAACGAGCGGATGTCATCATGATGGCGTTCGTCCAACAAATCAGTGATCACTTTCCTTCCTTCCTTCCTTCCGCGGGCCGGGGGCCGGGGCCCCTACTTGAATAAGTACAACATGCATTCGTCCGACGTTTAACTTTGTGCTTGCCATACGGAACCAGTTGTCCATGGATGTCTAATCCGTTGGCCACTCTGTCCGTGGGACCGTGAATAACACGCTGTTACACGCATGTCAAGACTCAAGAGATGTGCCCGCCAATGGCATCGCCGCGATGCCATTGGCGGGTACATCCTATCGCGGTTCTGTCAATTCTGACCTGACTCCGCATGCGCCTGGGTTTTCTGGATGCACACTGCGCGTCAATCTGCTACGGCTCGTCTAGTGTGAGACGCCCTGCGTGCAGGAATAACCTTTCTTCTCGGGCTGTCACCTTCGATGTCACCTTGCTGCAATTACTTACTGGTGGATCCGGATCCGGATCCGGACCTATCCGGGCACCCCTGCGCTTTGCCAAGTTTCTCGCTTCTATGTGCCTGGCGGAGACCAAGCCGCTGCAGGCTCCTCGGCATATAGACGCTGGTTCTGACACATTCAATTTCAGGTTCTTAAAACCTTCAACACTTCGCGCCTGCTCTCGCGCCCGGGCGTAAACCGTTATGACTCTATCTGAAATATCGCGTTTAAGTATTAGAACTGGCAACTGCTTTTAATACTCCAGGACGTCAAACAATTGCTTCAATCTGTGGCTTTCGTTTGAGCTCCTCCTCCCGGTAGAAATTTCCCCTGTTCCCCCACCATAAGCGAACGACGGCGGATTTCACTCTGATCCCAGTGACTTTTATGCGCCGAGCAGAGTTAACCCATGCCCTCGCCACCGTCAGACGAATCGCGAAATGCTTGTAGACTAGCATCGAGCATACTGCAGCAGTACAAATCACTGTCACAGCCGCCAGCAAGATACCTCGCATGGCCGTGTTGCTCCCGTGAAATGCGGTCCCAAGAAACGCCATAAAGAAGGTTATCATTCTGTTCCCAGCATTAGCAGCGCTATTTGTAGGTTGAATGGGTACACACACCCCCAAACCATGAGTCCATACGGCAAGGAATACACGATCGATAATACGTCCAATCTATTCTCGTGCCGGTGGAAAAAAGCCGCCTACAGTGCTAGATATTAGAACATGATCAAATATTGAGTGGATTGAATCTACTGCAGTCTCTGCGGTCGGGGCATCAGAAATATCCCAACGGTTGAGTCGCAGAAGTACAAGACCTAAACATTTTTTTAGTCTGCGAATGAGGCATGGCAGAGTTTGGCATACCAGTGGTGATAGACCCAAGTCCCATACAAATTGAAACGTAGCTGGAAACTTGTGCCAACGAAGCGTTTCCCGTAGCATTTTCACTCGGTACCGCCAAAAGACCAACATTTGTATTGAGTATCAATGTCCCCTGTTGTCAGTGAGCGACAATCTTTGGCGCAACAAAGAACCCGCTCACGTAGAGGATCAGGTCTTGCCATTCCGAGTGCAAGTTGTTCATGAGCTTGCTCCATGATATGAAGTCGATCATTCGGTCAGAGTACATGGATTTGATGGTACGGAAATGATAGAGCGGGGCGTTGAAGAGCAGCGGCGACATGAAATGGAGAAGATATGAGGACCGTAAAGACCATCGGTACACAGATTGTTTTCTGTCTAAACGGGCGGCTTGTTCACTATGAAGATTGAAAAATCGTGACGAAGCTGGGGTAATTCAATAAATATTATACCACAAGAAGTGAAAGACGTACCAAATTGCCTCATGAATCGGGCTTTGTATACTTCTCAATATGTACACAGTTTGATTCGTCGATGGACACTTGCCTAAGACGGTGCGAGACCCATGATCCGTCAGGGAATCGCTTGGTTCGATACCCAGTTCAAGATCGCGCAATACATCGGTGGTTAACTGAAGCATACGGAACGTGTGGTCAACAGGGAATGTATGGGTTGTCGTTGGGCATGTCATTGCATCTGGTTAGGATAAGCGACATCTCGCCCACCAGACTGCAACTATTATACATACCAGTGATCTTAAACATGATCGTTCCCCGCAGCTCTTGAATCAATTGGGGAGATATCGACATGGCTGATGGAAAATAATCGCAATGCTTCCTGGTCATGGGAATGACATTATACAACGGGCGATTCCTATGATAAGTTGATGAATATGGCAGGAACCTTTGACTTCCGAACTCACCAGTCTCGATGTTTCCGCTAACCAGTACGAAGCTTCTAGCGCGGTTTCTGCGTTTATCAGTCCTTCGTACATAAGTACCAGAACACGGAGCAACTTACTGACATGCGACGAGGTTCGTATTCCAGGAACCCTCTGCCACATTTTCAACTTGCTCATATGGAAGACGTCGAGCCAAATCAAAATACGCGAGGAATGGTCCGCGAAGTAATATCCGCACTCTGTATTTTCCGCGGTCTCCGTCATCAAGTCGAGAACGAGATCGATCTGTCCTGATTGAGAGTCATAGGCCTTATGGCCGAAGAATTTCTGAACATCCGGGCGACCCAGAAGATGTTCTACGACAGAGTTGATCTGTCTCAATACGACGTCGTCATACAGGTACGAATCTGTAAATATTCGCTGGTGGATACCAACTCAGTAAATGAGAGGGATTGAGTGGAAACGAAACCACCTACTTGCTTGTTATGAACAAAATAGCGCCCGCCTTCCGGATGCACCCTTGCGGTCCAATGTGGCGGGTTTTCGCTATGAAGAAGATTAGAGATCTGAGTAAAGAGATTGCAAAAGGAGCGCATACGGCAGGAAAGATCTCGACAACGGCTGTACGGAATATTCGTACGGGCACATATCTCTGAATTTCAGCTATCAACATCCGAATACGCCCGAAAGTAAGAATTTCAGAAGCCTCACAAAGTTCTCCGGCGTCTGTATCGCTGGGAGATCTCGGGGAGATGGGAATCAGTTTGGGGATCCCGGTAGGCAGAGAGATAGGCGGGAATGAGGCGGGAATAGGTGATTCATACAGCGTCCTCGCTGAGCCGGGGCTGCTGGGAGAAGGTGGATCGTGATCAGCCATAGATACTCTGGTGCACGGGTGCACGGGTATTATGTCTGTAAAGTGATTCCTTCTCTTATAAGGAAAGAATACACGCCGCAGATGTCAGTCGCTATCTTATGACTGGAAAGGAGAAGCAAGACTCAGCCAATGAGGCCTGAGGGCGCATTGACAGTGTATGAACGTTTGAACAGAGATCCGTGCCTGCTGTCAGCCTGTCAATGTGGAGCATGATATCAGTGATGCAAAAGTGACTAATGATACGAGTTATTGAAAATACTTAAGCCCTCATCTTTATTTAAAGGAAGGCCTTATCTTCACCCTGGGGAAAAGCTAAGGCTTCATAACCCTTATCTTCCTGGCAGCAAATAATGTCGAGCCATGCGGAGGGGCGGCATCAGACCCGTTGACCTAGCGCCAGTCTGCCGGGCATCTGCTTGGCATCTGTGATGCCGTTCCGTGCACCCGGAACGATGATAGATCACCGCCTGCCGCAGCTCTGAAAATAATGATATTGATTGATTGACACACTACGCCGTACGGCTTCTCTTGCCCGGCGCTTTCATCAGAGCCCTTATCTTACCCCGTTATTAGATCTTCTACAAAAGAAAGCCCTTAACTTTCGGATGGACCCCTTACTTTGCAACACTGCCAGAGAGCAACACCAATTTTAACGCTGTCGACGTCGGTGACGGCGTGCCCTCTCCTTTTCATAAAAACCAATATCACGGCATGGGCTTTCCAACCCTTGACAGCGCGCATTGAAGCTGAAGCGCTGAAGAGGCATTCGACCGAAGTTGAACATCAGGCTGCAGTCTAAGTAGCCTGGCCCCAGCTGCCTGGGATCCCGACTCTATTATTGGTGAAAGCTCGCACCTCGCATATACTTACATCAAATTTAGTTGACCGGAGGCCGAGGCTTGCCCAGTTGCCCTTACCCGATCCAAAATCATCGTCATGGGTGTGTCGTTGCGGGAAGACACCGCGCTTTCCGCTCGGAGGATTTAGAATTGAAAATTTGAAATCGATCTGAGTTTTGCCGATCTTCACACGATGGCACATTTAGATCTATTCTGAACATCGAAAGGTGCCTGGGTATGTGCGATTTCTATAGCATCGGTACAGAAAGTCATTCGCACCGAGGACCAATGCAGATAATTATGTGAAAAAGAGCTATTGTCCATCTGGTCAATGCGAGATGCACGCGGTCTTGAACTGAATCGAACGGTCGAGGGCGGCCTGCAATAGTCCTCCCAGTATATCTATGCCGCAGAAGTGACTGCAAGTTGAAGCGCTGGGCAATGCGGAGTAATGTTCATCCAAGAAGCCCAGAAGCGCCAGGCACTGAGCCTAGCCTGTGGTCAGATCATTGAACCTGTCAGGCAGGAGAAGACGTGCTTCGGGTTAAAAACCACTTTCGTTCGGGCTAACACCACATACGTCCACACAAGGTCGAAAGTGCAAGTGGTCAAAAACATACGCAACCTGGTTACCTAGGTCCTAGCATCTCATTCATCACGTCTGTTTCGAAGCAGTACCCAATTATGTCCAACACCACTGCAGGCTTTCGACCGACAGTAGGGGGAGCGGACGGGTTCAATGGGGGAAAGGGCGGGAAAGGAGGAAAGGGTGGGAAAGGAGGAAAGGGTGGGGTGAGGGCGGTGAAGAGGGAAAAGAAGGAGAAGAAGGAGAAGAGGGCAAGCCAGGAGAGGAAGGCTCGAAACTTGTAGGAGGTAAGGGAGGGAAAGGTGGAAAGGGCGGGAAAGGCGGGAAAGGCGGGAAAGGTGGGAAAGGCGGCAAAGACGGCAAAGATGGCGCAGATGGCGAAGACGGTGCAGAGGGAGATGCCAATGGGGGACTTTCCGGAGGAAACGGTGGAAAGGCGGAAAGGGAGGTAAAGGCGGGGCTGGAGGGCGAGAGACAGGGACTCAAACCCAAGACGTGCATGAAGGAGCAGACGGTGAGGAAGGAGCTAATGGCGAGGCGGGCGAGGGCAAGGAACCCACTGTTGATTGTACGTTAATCTGAGACAGAAGTTGCGTTGAATAACTACTTCAAACGGACCAACCTGTCATGACGTTGTGGTCCCAGTTCAACTCCCGGGCCTTGCTCTTGATATTACTGAGAAACTTTGCAGTCTTGCAGATACCCCCTTTGGAAAACAAAACGGTCCATAGTTCAGAATCTCTGATTCCCAAAAAAATAAGTTTAGTTCAGATTCATTTGTAACCCATACCAATTACCTGATCCGGCGTCAATCTGGAAAGACAAGCGAAGAAAAAACCTGCTCGTTTAGCTCAACGAAGGTACATAAGTATCAGGTGCTGTACCGCGGCGGCTCATCGCGTCCTAACTGATCTAAAATTCCCTCCCAGTATATCTATGCCGCACTGCCGCAGAAGCGCTGGGAAATGCGGAGTAAGGGAATTCATCCGAAGAGAAACCAGGAAGCGCCAGGCACTGAGACTAATGGTCAGAACATTGGGCCTGTCAGACAGGAAAAGACATGCTTCGAGTTAAAAACCATTCTCGATCCGGTTGACGCCACATACTGCGTCCGCACAAGGTCGAAAGCCCGAGTGCCAGTCAAAGGACAACCTCACTATCCGAGCAAAAGCATACGCAACCTAGCATCTCATTCAATCGCATCTGTTTTAAAGCAGAAGCCTACCCAACTATGTCCAACGCCATTAAGGGCTTTCGACCGGTAGTAGGGGAGACGGGCGGGGAAGAGAAAGGCAGGAAAGGGGGAAAGGGCGGGAAAGGAGGAAAGGGAGGGAAAGGAGGAAAGGGTGGGGTGATGGCGGTCAGGCGGGAGAAGAAGGAGAAGAGGGCCAGTCAGGACAGGAAGGCTCATACTCTGGAGGAGGTAATGGAGGAAAAAGGGGGAAAGGGCGGTAAAGGCGGGAAAGGCGGGAAAGGCGGCGAAGATGGTGCAGATGGTGCCGATGGTGAAAGCGGTGCAGAGGGAGATTCCGCAGGAAACGGTGGGAAAGGCGGAAAAGGAGGTAAAGGGGGGGCTGGAGGTCGAGAGGCAGGGGCTCAAACCCAAGACGTGAATGAAGGTGAGGAAGGAGCTGAGGGCCAGGCGGGAGAGGGCCAAGGGATAGAACCGGCGCCGGCGGGGCCGGCACAGGGCCGGGCCCCACACCGGCGGGGCCCACACTGGCAACCTCGTCACGGTGAATAGTGTCAGCATTACCTCTCCTAGGCCTCCTGGACACTTCCCCGGCACCATCGTCTTTATAAGCTTATTGCTTGCACATGTTAGGCGACCATCACTCAGCTCGCCTCCGACTTTAAATTCGCGTGCAGTTCGCTTGCTCCCTTCCACTCGGGCCGTTCTTCCTCCCGTCTTGGTACATCTCTGCTCTTGGAAACGTAACAAACACTCTCCAATACAACACGAAAACCCGATGCATTACTCAAATTCATGTCTGAACCGCGTAAAATCGAGCAGGTGCGCTTGCTTTGGGGGAATTGCCGCGGGCCCGTTGTTGAACGGTTGTTCACCCAAATTGGCGTTTTCGGGCTCGTCGTTTGATCTGAACGGCGATGGGCCTTTTGTTCCATGAACCAGTGAGCTATAGGTGCACATACTTCTCCCTTTGGCTGCCACTTAGTGTTCAATTTTTACCTTCTTCTTGGCTTGTTCCCGGCTCAACCTGCCCTTCCTCAGCGCACTCATCCTGGTCGTATGTCGTGGTACCTACCCGCCACCAACTACCGCCTTTTTTGCCTCTTGGTGAGGTTGTTTCCCCGCTATAGCTATCGCGCCATGCGCCACTTCGATTGAACCCGTCTCCTTGCGCTACTGCCTGCGCCATGCTTCTCGCGTCCTTCGTACCATCCACCCGGATGTTGCTTAAACATCTCCCCATCCCACTTCCCGTAATTCCGACAGTTCCTCTGCACATCCATCTCCTCACCACTGGCCCTCGTCTCACTGCTCTCACTGTTGCCGTGGACTGCACCGTTTCCTCAGCCTTGCCCCTCCTGCACCTCTGCGGCCAATCTCTACATGCTCACCGTTTTCCGTTGTTTCTATGCATGCCAATAGTTGGTAGTCGCGCTATGTAGACGCTTTCGGGCTCGCTGCTGCCCTTGACATTGCCCTTGCTCTCGCACCTGACACGAAATTGCCCTTGTGGGCCCGTAACTGTGATTACTCTGTCTGCCGTCTCGCGCTACCTTGTACACATTCCTTCATAAACACGTCCATCGGCTGAACTGTCGCACCAACGAACCAATAGTCCAGTAACACAAAAGTCGGGTATTTCTCTAAATCACGAGTCCCTCCACCAGGCAACACTACAGTGAGGTAGGTAGGTAGGATCACATGGCATGGCCCCCTTGAGAAACGCCCGAGCCAAATCAAGATACTTGCGCGAGGAATGGTCCGCGAAGCAATATCCGCACTCTGTATTTTCTGCGGTCTCCCTCATCAAGTCGAGAACAAGATCGATCTGTCCTGATTGAGAGTCATGGGCGTCATGGCCGAAGAATTTCTGAACATCAGGTCGACTCAGAAGATGTTCTACGACAGAGTTGATCTTTCTCAATACGACGTCGTCATACAGGTATGAATCTGTGAATATTCGCTGGTACATAGATACCTTGATAAATGAGAGAGGATTGAGTGGAAACCACCTACTTGCTTGTTATGAACAAAATAGCGCCCGCCTTCCGGATGCACCCTTGCGGTCCAATGTGGCGGGTTTTCGCTATGAAGAAGATTAGAGATTTGAGTACTTAAAGAGATTGCAAAAGGAGCGCATACGGCAGGAAAGATCTCGACAACGGCTGTACGGAATATTCCTACGAGCACGTATCTCTGAATTTCAACTATCAACATCCGAATACGCCCCAGAGTAAGAATTTCAGAAGCCTCACAAAGTTCTTCGGCGTCTGTATCGCTGGGAGATCTCGGGGGGGGTGGGAATCAGTTCGGGATCCCGTTAGGCAGAGAGATAGGCGTAAATGGGGCAGGAATAGGTGATTCATACTCCTCGCTGAGTATGGGCTGCTCGGAGAAGGTAGAGAGTCGTGATGATCGGCCATTGATATTCTGGTGTCCCCGGCATGTCTGCAAAGTTTTTTTTTTTTTATATTCAGGAAGTAGTACACGGCGGCAGATGTCATTCGCCGTCGTATGGCTAGAACGGAGAAGCAAGACTCAGCCAATGAGGGCGCAGTGCTGACGTCCTCGGAGTCAAGGTGCCCGCGCCGAAGACCAATGCAGGCAGTGATAATGTGAAAAAGTTATTGCCCATCTGGTCAATGCGAGATGCGCGCGGTCTTGAGCTGAATTGACCGATCGAGGCTGCTATAGTCCTCCCAGTAGTATTTTTCCAGTAGTATTTGAATGCCACAGAAGCGCGCTGGGAAATGCGGAGTAATGTTCATCCAAAGACTCGGAGGAACCCAGAAGCACCAGGCACTGAGACAAGTGGTGAGATCATTGGACCTGTCAGGCAGGAAAAGACACGCTGTGAGTTAAAAACCACTTTCGCCCAGGCTAAAATCACATACGTCCGCACAAGGTCGAAAGCCCGAGTGGTCAAAGAACAACCTCACCGCTATCCGAGCGAAGACGTACGCAACCTAGTATCTCATTCAATCGAGATCACGTCTGTTTCGAAACAGTACCCAGCTATGTCCAACGCCGCTAAAAGTCTTGCTCTACTGCCAGTGGGGGGACGGGCGGGAAAGGGGAAAGGGGGGAAAGGGGGAAGGGTGGGGGCGAGGGGGTGAGAGGGAGAAGAGGGAGAAGAGGGCAAGCCGGGAGAGAAAGGCTCAGTCCTTGGAGGAGGTAAGGGAGGGAAAGGTGGAAAGGGCGGTAAAGGCGGGAAAGGCGGGAAAGACGGCCAAGAC
Organism: Panellus pusillus; assembly: GCA_013387415.1. Lineage (NCBI taxonomy): Eukaryota > Fungi > Basidiomycota > Agaricomycetes > Agaricales > Mycenaceae > Panellus > Panellus pusillus. The sequence goes on from QVIE01002248.1 coordinate 62,067, forward strand.
GGCCAAGATGGTGCAGATGGCGAAGACGGTGCAAATGGAAAACTCAACAATGGACACCATGCAGGAAAAGGTGGGAAAGGTGGGAAAGGAGGTAAAGGGGGGGCGGGATTTCGAGAGGCGGGAGATCTAAATATGATCGTAAATGACGGAGACGACGGTGAGGATGGAGATGATGGCGAAGTTGGTACTGATGGCGAGGCGGGAGAGGGCCAAGGCGACCATTGATTATCCGTGAATTTGAGAGAGAAGGTGTGCCTATCAGCTACTTCGAACGAACTAACTTATCGTGATTTGTTACAGAAGTTATGGTTCCAGTTCAAATCCCGTGCTTTGCTCTCGATATTTTGCTGAGAAATTCTTGCAAATTACCGCCTTTGGAAGGCAAAAGCCTCAGAAAGGCCCATACTTAGTCTGTGATACCTCAAAAATAGGTTTAGTCCAGGTTCAATTGTGACCCATAACTGAACTTGCGGTCGAAATGGTACAGTACCGTCATCCTTGAGCGCTCCGGAGTCCTAGCTTGAGCACTGGAGCCTGAGGGGATATATCACTACCAGCACCCTCGCGCCACGCGTGCCTCAGAGCATCCACCCGACCTCTGTCTCGCGCCTGATGGCCCGTCCACGAGGGCCTCCCGCCGATCCGAAGGAGGCATTGAATAGCCATTGCCTACAGATGTTAATAACACAGTAAGATGAGATCTAGAGGGTCGTTCTTCGTGACGCAGCTTAGAATCTTCATGTTCACAGTTAGTTGATCCGACGCCAATCCGGAAAGACAAGCGAAAACAGCATACTCGATTAGCTCAAGCAGGGTACATATCAAGCGCTGTACCGCGGTGGCTCATCGCGTCCTAACTGGTCGAAAATTCCCTCTGTAGTCCACGCTGCAGGGTCCCACCCTCTCTGTGGACCTTGCGAATGTGCCGGTCCATTCCACCTGAACGCCATGGCGCCGAAATTGACGGTGAAGCGACAAGGACCGTCAGTAACTCCGACCGCAGCAAACACATCCACCAGTTCGTCTTCCTTGTCCGCCGCGTCGAATATGCCACGGAAGGCGATGGGTAAGAGGCGCCCGTTGAGCGTATAGAAAAGAAATCCGACTCCGTTGTTGTTGAAGTCGTACCCGCACCCGATAACGTTTCCCTTGTGGCGGAGTTCCAGAAGCGCCTGTGACGACTTTGACGAGTCAAAATAATCGATGCCCCCCTCCGAGTCGTCGAAGTATATGCGGCCGTCATCGAGATGCAACGCGGCGCTCCGCCGATGCCATCCAGGGAGTCTGTTCGGAGGGTACGGGAGGCATTGCATCCCTGCGGACGGATCAGTACACTATTGACTCGAGCGACATCTCGCGCGCACCGACGGCCATGGTGGTCGTGTCGCCGCTCATTTCGTTGATGGTGACCTCGTAATAAACGCCCCGTTTGGTATTGATACTGTATTGTCCGGCGATGATAGGCAAATTGCTCGTAAAGCAAGTATCTCCGCGATTCTTGAAATCACCTTCGTTCATGTCCGCGCTTCGGGTGACGAGTCGGAGACCCGGCTTGCGAGATTGAGTAATACGAATTGCAGTCATCCCAGGAGTGATATCTTGAGTAGATGTTGGATTTGTGTTTCCCGGAACAAGACCCCAATGCTGAATCCGAAGATTGCTATGCGAGTCGCGGTGGAAGATTGTGGCGAGCGGGATTGAGGGATGCCGCCGACAGAATAGATCAGCGGCCTCGTAATCATCCAATGAGGCGTTGTTCCCCGAGGAGTCGTGCTGTGGGTGCAAGATGCAGAGAAGTTGTCAGATCATGTGGCAGCCTCATAGACAGCGCAAGATTGGCGTACCGACTGTCCGGTGGTTGAGGAATACTGAGGCGGGGGTGGCTCAGAAGAAGGAGGCGGTCCCTCGGGAGGATTGTAGCGTTGTGCGTGCCGTGCTGCTGGAGGAGGTCCTGGAGGAGGTGCGTACTGTGGGCGCCGACTTGGAGGCGGGCCAGGAGGCGGAGGGTAACTTTGAGACGTCCGGATTGGCGGTGGAGGTCCTGGGGGAGGAGCGTAATGCATTCAAAGATCGGATACAAGGCGAAATATCTTGCGCGGAGAGATGAGTTTGACGAATTTGAAATGGGTGTTCGGGCAAAGCCGGCAATCAACGGGCGGCATCCATCAGCCAGAGTCAGACTCCGAACTCGTCCAGCAGAAACTCAGACGCAAGATGGAGTTGCGCAGATGTACGTAGTTCTTAACCTACTGTGATTTCACTATACAAACTTGAGATAGAATCATTCGGCATAACGAAAGTCTCATGCAGCGCGAATGAAAGCGTGCGAAGACACATGCCTACGATGCTACGAATACAGCTACGTGGAATCTAGTAGATCTTAGTCTACATCATTCCAATGGTGGAAACAGGCTGTAGTTATGAATAACGCTTTAGATAGATCGGAAACTAAGCTTGCGTCGCGATAGCGCTACTAATAGTACTACCGACAAGCAGAAAAGTAGCGCAGCGGCATAGAGTAAGGACGAAGGAGGCGAGCGAGAAGGATTGGATCGAGAGCCGCTACCGTCGCAAACCCCGAGTTTGCATCCGATGCTCCGCATCCCGGGAAGCCTGCCTCCGAAGAGCGCCTGCAATACGATGCACTCCCCAGGAAGACCGGATATGGCCCTTGATGCAGGCAGGGCAAGCCAGGTACAGAGCGAGTCACAAGATGAAGAATGTGGACGACGACATCGTCGAGGGCGAAGGGGAGGAGAGCCGCTACAGCTAACGCTCCTTGCTGTCAAGCCGTCCCCGCTCCTGCCGTCATCCCGCCGCTCGGTGTCCGAAGGAGGAAAGAGGGACAAGCATAGGCGGACGAGGAAAAGCCTGTAGTGGAGACGCTGCTTCGAGCCCTCCGTCTTCCGTCCTGCAGCTGATCGTCGTGGCGCATTGCAGAGCTGGGCTTTGCCTTTACAGGTTCGCGGCATACTTAAGGCGGAACACCGAGAGCGTCTAAGACCGTCGCTAGATCCGCGGGGGGGAGGGGAGAACGGCAACGACTGCATTGCGACCGCAATTGGGGACGGCTCCGAGGGACGACTCTGCGTGCAGATAGATGGAATAGGCTGTCTCGAAGGCTTGTTATCGAGTTACAAGTAGCGGCTGCACGGGCGAGACTCGCAAAGACGACGGACAGAAAGCCGTCGATCCACGGATCGTCCACCATCAGCCGTGGAAGGAGTGGATTCGTTACTGCGGGAAACGCAGCTTCAGACAGACTCGATATCCTGAGGGGCACGCGCATACCTCATAATCAAGTATGAGCCGACACTCCGCTTCAGCAACTGTCAAGGGCTGTACGCGTCCCTGCCGAAGGAGACGTTCGAGGGGAAAGGTAGGACCGCGCTGCGCCTTCGCATCCCCGGCCGCAAGATCGGGCTCGATCGCGTCGATGGAGAAAGAGGAAGGGTCGGATAGTACAGCGGGGGCGGCATGGAGACGTTTGCAGGGGCTGCATCATCCGCGTGGGGCTTAACGACACGCCACGGTGCGCATCTCCATCCTAGGAGCGAGGACCCGGTGTGGGACCCCAGCTCAAGCCGCGTCTCTGGTACCGACGTCTGTCATCCGCGGCATCCCCAGTTGTAGAGGTAGGACCGGAAACGAAAGCGAGAGTACAGCGACACGCCCACGATGGGCGAGCGAGAGGGGAGACCAAGGCGACGATGCCGAGGTGCGACTACCCCGTCCCCCCGTACCCGGACGCGGCTTCATCATGGGCACGACTGCCGTCAAGAGATCTTCTCGATCGTTGCAGATCCAGCCCGATCACGACGCCTCCGACGTCGAGTACCCCCATGCTGGCCAGAGAACTGGTAGATCGAGAGATCGGTCGAAGACTGTGGTCCGTATTGGACGCGCTCCCGACCGTTGCTGTACTCCACAGCACCCGCGCGGGCTACGCGATCGCCCTGATGTCGGTACACGGGCGGCGGGCGCACACCGCAAATAGCCCGACGATCCCAGGTCGCAAGTTGACGGCGAGGACGGGTGCCAAATCGGGATCGAAGAGAGTAGCATGACCTCGAAGACGGGCATGACTGCGGTCTGCAGTTGCTCTCGATCGTCGCCATCCAGCGCGGCCACGACGCTTCCGACTTCACATGTCCCCATTTTGAGCTGAGGAAGGTAGTAGACCGGAAGGTGGACCAAGGGCCGCGTGCTGCATCGATCCTTCCGTTCGCTGTACGCTTTGAGACATCTGCGCGAAGCAAGAAGCTGCTATTGCGTCGGTACGCAGACCTGGGGCACACATCGCAGATAGCCTGACCATACGAGACGGTAGACAGACGACAGAGCGGAAGGGTGTGAGCGTGGGGTCGAACATAGGAGCGGATGGTGATGGTGGTGGTGGGACAGCGATGCTTTCGCCCGCAGAAGATCGGGCGCACGGCCGCATTGCGGCGAGAGATACATAGCATCTTGACGGTCAGATCGACGGGCGCCGGAAGCTCGTGAGGCTTGCTTTGTTGCATCTACAGGCCATTGAGCGGAGGGCGGCTTCGGCGATGAATGAGGGCTGCGGGCAGGCCAGTGCCGCAGAACTGAGAGCTAGAAGTCGTCCAGAGGTAGGGCGGTATGTCCGCGGCGTAAGGCTGAGTGAAGTCCCGGCTGGGTATCATGCGCGAGGACAGTAAAGCGCCTGAGAGTGCGGCGACTCCCGAGCCAATCGTGCCCGCGGACCGCGAAGAGCGGATGCGCGTGACTGTCGCCCACTAAGCTGCCAGTGCTCAACGAAGCGCCTACGACGACAGCGGGCCGATGGTGGATAACGAGACGACGTCGAGGGCTCCTGGCCATGGATATCCCTCCGTCAGCCATGGATAATATATTGTCCGTTAAATTTAAGTCACATGCGGCATTGGTATATTGCAGCGAGAAGGCGATGCAATCTGGCAATGCGGAAGAGTACGCTGTCGGAGAGATCAGCCAACGTCTAGCAGCGTAAAAGTGGCGTCTACGCACACAAGCGGGGAAACCTTTCATGTGATACAGTGGGAACACTCGAGAGGAGACGCGAGCAATGAGGGCGTGCGACCTTGACAACGGAAAAAAGAGTTGTTCCAATGGTAGCGAAGGCACTCGGAAGCCGCAGGTGAGATGAAAGAGGTGGCTGCTAACGATTCGGCACAGGCCAGAGACGGCGGACGATGACGAGCGATGTATATCGGAATGCATTGATGAAACCCGAAACTGTAAAGAATCAGATTGAGTCGAGATTGCAAAGAAAGCGACGCACTGGTGAGCTTGAGATGGCTCTTTTCTTACAGTCTCCGTTCATCTGCGTCATTTCAACATCTGGTACCCCCGAAACTGCCCCGATTGCTGGCGGCCGCTCAAGTCGGGAGACCTCCAGACGATAGCCATTGCGCCGCTCGGACAAGCGGCGGCTTGACTCTTCGTCACCGCCGTTGTACGAAGACGACGGGGACGACTTCCTTCTGTGAATCCTCCCGATCGTCGCCCACGGAGCCCCGTCATCACGCTTCCGACGTCGGATGTCAAACGTCCTTATCCTGCGCCGGAGGAAGTCGTAGACCGAAAACGGACCAAGGACCGTGCATTATATCGGCGGTCCTTTCGATCGCGATCAAGACACCGGCGGACCACGCTGCTGAATTGCCTCGGTACGCAGACGGGAAGTGCGCATCGCAGATAGTCTGACCATACGGGGCGGTACTCAGACGACAGCGTGAGAGGGTGAGTGCGGGTCGCAGAGGAGAAAATGGTGATGAGGACGGCGACGCTTTCGCAGACGCTCGGGCTGACGCTAAGAGATCTCGAGCCCTCAAGCGCCGAAAGCTGGTGGGGCTTGCTTTGCTACATCGAGAGGCATATGCATTTGAAATCCTCGAGCGGAGCGGCGAAGAAGGAGCGCTGCGGGCAGGACAGTGCCGCAGAGCCTGAGAGAGAGAGGATTGAGGGAAGCTCCGGCTGCCAGTGTCACGCTGCAGCTGGTGCTCCCAAGCCAATTGATCATGCCGGCAGATCGTAGCCAGCGAATGCGTGTAACTCTCCAAACAAAACCTGCGTTAAAATGTATCCAACAGATGTTCTGAGGTATGAGATACGAGAATACCGACTTGCGAGGCGGAAGATTGACGGAGGATTCAGGAACGCAGTGATGCGGCCCAGTGATCATGCCACTGTCGTTTGTCCTTATTGTCGTGATATGACCGGGAGGGTTGACCCAAGGCTGACCAAAGTGACTCTTAGCTCTTTCCCTGAGTCCTCGTCTACGGATGTAAACCTCATGGCTTCCGAAGTGGAGCTTCAAATTCCAAAAATTTATTTCCGACATCCCCTTTGCCATCGAAAATCACAAGCGAACTATCGCAGACCTTCAAAAACAGAAAGCCGCCCTCCACTGGAGCGCTCTCAATCCAGGACTGGACCCAATCACCCGATTACCCCTCGAATATCATCAAATATATCCAAGACATGCCTGCCTTCAACTCCGAGCTTCCATCCCCGAGACGCACCCGCCATCTTCTTGATCCCGCGTCGCTCGTGGCGGGATATTGATTGCGCTCTCTGCGTCCTCGTCGTGCACTACAAATCATGACTCAGTGATACGAATATTTCTGCACAGCAAATGTTCGAACAAGTCTCTTCGTTACCGGTGGGCCCCCAAAGCCTCACGAGACCTCGCGCTCACGATATCTCTAGAAAACTTGACATTGAGATTCTCTTCCCTTGACAATCGTTGCACCATCTCCCCTGGAGCCCCCTCTGGGAAATCGATTCCGTGAACACCACGGAGCGCTCGAGACACAAGCCAGATCAGTAAGTAGACAGCATAGTCAGGTTTTGACACCCTTATTGCGCTCGGCAGGGACCAGATCACGGTCTCCGAAATCGAGTGAATCTTGCACGTCGCACTCGAGACGTCCATCCGGCATCCATCCTCGAGGTTTGGCTCGGCCTCGGTCGTATTTGTAATGGCAGTACTGCTGCAGGGATGCCACAAGTGAATTGCAACACGTAGCTCTAGCGAGACTCCAGGAAAGACATTCCAGCAGGGGTGCAGAATTCAAGAACAAGGGCTGTCAGCGAACAGGGTATCCTGCGACAGGGCATCCAGCGAAAACGGTTCGGGATTTTCCGGCACGTCGAGTTTGTTGCTGTGGTGTCGTCGGAGCTTCAAATTTCGGTCGGGCTACCATGTCGCATTATCTTTTGCAAGTCTCACGTTCTGATAGCTTGACATTTACCCTTTGCAAGTCTAGAGTTCACCGGCTCCTTTGCTTTGGGAAAGTTGAGGCTAAATTCATGTCAATGGCACTCCGACTTACTTATGACCTTGACAGCGGCGCCGCCGGCCAGTGAAAAGACTCCAAGCGCTGGAGCCTGAACACGGGTTTCTCGCCGCTTATCCGGGTTCCTGTTTCGAAATAGTTCGAACCGATCTCTCTGGGAAAACTTGCCTGTCTCTTTGGAATCACCTGCTCTAGTATCCCGACTCCCCGAGTCTAGAAGATTATGCCGCTCGGTCCTCTGTCCGTCTTGTCTACCATGCTTTAGCGCCAATGGTAAGTACTTGAAATTAGGGTTCTTGCAGATTTATTGTTTACAATGTGCCACTGACCACTCGACGCTCGGCTTCTGTTATCGATTATATCGATTTTACCCTGTCAAATAGCGAGGATCAACAGCTACGTTCGTTGGCTTTATTTGATTAGCACCGTTTGTATCTGAGCACGAAATTCAGGAGTACTTATCTCAGAGTGTCCTGCCTTCGAACGGCAAGTGGTACCAGTGACATTGGTCGAAGATCTGAAAAATAACCTGAATAGAAGTGGCACATGCTGTCAGCGACGAATGTGCGCCAGAGGCACTGGGGGTAACCGCCTGGTATTTTGAACCATTCTAACTGTCCTCATGGATCACGAGTGAAAATGCACCCTAGATTTCCTTGTCCATGGCGGTGGCAGTAAGTTATATTCGGACAGTCTTTTCCGCCGGAAACTCTCCTGCGGCACATTTAAGCGCCTCGTCGAACAATATAAATGAGGTGATGCTTTCCGTCGTCTCCCCAGTGTCTACCCACTGAGCCTCACTGTCTATTGCAGCTGGGCCGCACAAAGGAGTACAATGTCCCAGCAAGAGGATACCAGAACCACCGACGCCAGAGCCTGCCGCGCCCCTGGATGCCCATGTCAAGCGTTTATCGCAGATCGCCGTGATCCCTCGCGTTGTGTGACATGCGGTCATCTGCAGGACCAGCACGGCCTGCAGTAGGCATCACCCCCTTCATTTTGCGAGCAGCCACTGATTCAACCAGGTCTACATCTTCCAAGGCATGCTCAGTGGCTGGATGCCACTGTCCCGAGTACCAAGGAATTGAGCGACCTGGCTCACACTGTCAAAGATGCCAGCACTTGTACCAACAACATCATGGCCAAGTCGAGTACGCTTCAGTTCCTTCATTTTTCAGATGCCAGCTGAATAGAGCAGGGATCAAGGGGGCACTTCTTCTAAAGCATGCTCAGTGGCTGGATGCCACTGTCCCGAGTACCAAGGAATCGATCGACCTGGCTCACATTGTCAAAGATGCGAGCATTTGTATGAACAACATCACGGCCAAGTCGAGTACGCTTCATTTCCTTCATTTTACAGATGCTAGCTGAATAGCGCAGGGGGCAAGGGGCACTTCTTCTAAAGCATGCTCAGTGGCTGGATGCCACTGTCCCGAGTACCGAGGAATCGATCGACCTGGTTCACATTGTCAAAGATGCGAGCATTTGTATGAACAACATCAAGGCCAAGTCGAGTACGCTTCAGTTCCTTCATTTTTCAGACGCCAGCTGAATAGAGCAGGGGGCAAGGGGGCACTTCTGCTAAAGCATGCTCAGTGCCTGAATGCCACTGTCCCGAGTACCGAGGAATCGATCGACCTGGTTCACATTGTCAAAGATGCGAGCATTTGTATGAACAACATCACGGCCAAGTCGAGTACGTTTCATTTCCTTCGTTTTTCAGATGCCAGCTGAATAAACCAGGGTGCCCGGCGGCGCTTCTATTAAAGCATGCTCAGTCAAGGGCTGCGACTGTCCTGAGTACCAAGGCCGGCAGGGTGGAGTTTGTACACGATGCTACCACTCATATCGAGACCACCATGGCCGCCAGTATGTGTTTCATTTTTCCCCGAATATTTGCTGATTCCAAAAAGATCTACCGCACTGTCGCCGACCTCTGGCTCAGTGGATTCAGAGAACGCAGTGTGAGCAGCGCAGATTGACAATGCTGTCCGAGTTTGGGAATTTTGTATGAATCTTGATCGTTTTTACCCTTGTACAAATACATACGAATACGTCGGTGTCGCGGTGCTCTGTAGTGAAAGACGTATGAGGGAGGGGGGGAATTCGATACACGCCTACTCCTTGAGTAGAGAGTTCAACTGCAGCTCTGAATCGTACCCTGCAACAGCTTCGAAGAATAGCGGTTTTACCCACTGTGCGAGATCACCCTGCGTACATGGGCATTGTTGACTTCGTCCGATCTCGGCGCGCATCCCTTCAATCCTTGCAACTAGTAGCCCCGAAACAGATATTTGTTGAAGGAGTTCTCGAGGATATCGCTGTTTCGTTGAGGTGGCTCCGCCGGTCGGAGGCAATGGAAATACATATCGGAACGATGAATCGAAATTTTACATAACTTATTGAAGTTTGTCTGTCCTGAGTTTGTCCAATACATCTCAGCCAGTGCTGCATATACTTATGGGCTATACGACCAAGCCAGTTTAAAATCCAGTGATGTTGATCCCGTCGAAATGCTGCCAACGGTGATGACGCTCTGGCCCGTGGGACCGGGGCGCGCAAAGAAATCGTCGACGCGGATCGAATACGCTGCGTTGGAGACGTAGAACCACTCCGGGAGCTACGGGTAGTTTCCATGGTGTCAGACTGGATAATTCATCCTGCAGATTAACCATGATGCGAACGCACCGTGGTAGTGAACTGATCCTGGGGCGGTGACGTGGAGGCGTTGTATGTGCGCCGCGCGAGCAGGATGGGGCCTCCGATGTTGGATTCGGAGACGCCGTCGATGTAGTAGTCGAGGAAGGTGGGCGTGTCGTCCAGCTGGACGGCGCAGGTTAGGTTGGTGATCACAGTGAAGGTCTAACGGGCAGATATATCAATTAGTGTAGAACAATATAATCGAGCACCGGTACGTTACCTGTCCAGGCGAGAGGGTCGTCGGAGAGACAGTGATGAGCCCGAAACGCAAGGCTTCAGGGCAGAAGCCAGCCTGTGCAATGGCCGTGGTAACGAAGCTGGCGAGAGTGGTGAGTGAGAGTGTGCTAAAGCGCATATTGTGAGTGCTCGATGAACTGAATCCGTGCAGGGTGAAGAGCCAATTTATATGTGCGAGCAGCGGCGACTCCAACCCGTCCTGGGGAAGCAGTAGTCATCGCTGAACACGGTACTTCTAGGCAGTGCGTGAAGTCAACAATGCAGAATCAGCGGGTCGATTGACAGGAATCGATTCGCTCCACTATACTATGCAGGATCCGTAATCCATGCATGCATCGGCAGAGCGCGCACGTTTCAGCGCGTCAGTGATAAATACATATGTAGGGCCGTAACCAGACCTTGTAAAGGGTGTTTCCAGCTGAAAGAGGGATCCGGCTGGAGTTTGACTCACTCGGAGACGGGGATCGCGTTGAAACCAAGTTCTAGGCTCTACGAACAGGGCCGACGGACCGTTTGAGCCCAGGCAGCAGCCTAGACGTGTCGAATTTCTTGACCGAATCCGCTGCCTGCAGGCTCGGAGGCTCCGGCACTCGGGCAAAAACGGTTCGTCGTCGGAGTGAGGAAAGGACCGATATGATCCAATCTGATCGTACTTACGTAACTGTCAGATCGAATTGATCGCACCCGAACGAGGGTACACTTTTCAGACTCTGCTACTACTTATGTTCTCCGTCTATGAGTGCTACGGCTCCGCTCCTCTGCACCCACGCTCCCGGCTACTTATTCGCCCATCTGCTTCTTCGCCTACAATCCGATTCGGTCGAAGAGCGGAATAGAAGCCGAGCCGCAGACCACGTTCCCCAGCACGCCCATCTGGCGCCATGCAGGACGATGCAGATCCAGAGCTGCGCTCCAGCAGACGCGCCGCGGCCGCCGTATTGGACAACTACTTCTACTCCACTACCATCATCTTGGGCGCGGTGAGTCCTTGGGCGGCTGTGGAGTTATATTTGCATCACCCACGAGGCTCGCTGCAGGCGGCGTGGATAGTCGCATTTGCGGCCCAGATTGCGGTCACAAAAATTGGTATGTACGGGACTTATACTATTCACACCGTCACTACCGTCTTTGTCTTTCATTTCCCCATTCATTCACTTGAATTCCATAGCCGGGCGAAGCGCAGTGGGAGTCTTGTGGTTCGCAATCTTCCTGCAGTTATTTCTCACTTTGGGGTCCTTATCACATTGCTGCGGGGACCGTCGCGACATTTCGTCTGCAAGTGTGCGCGTTCGCGACCATGAGCGCGGTGTTCGCCGTTATCGGCGTGGACATGAGCATCTTCTCCGGGCAGGCCGCGCGCGACGCTATGGGTGCGGGGTGGCTCGTCCTCGCGATCGTCGATATCTTGTGGGTGCTCTACTTTAGTGCCGAGCCAGGAACGCCGGTAGCTCTCTTGGTCGACAAGATGGTGGTGGCACGGCGCGCGCCGCGTTCGAGTCGCCGGAACACCGTCGGGGCGGACGCGGAGAAAAACTCGCCACAATTGCGGTCGAGAACGAGCGGGTACGACGCTGAGATGAGATCCGACGTATCGCCCGACGAGACGAAGGTCGGGCACGACCGACAGGACTTGGAAGACCCCGCTGGCAACTCGCCCACCGGCAAGCCTTATGTCAGCAATGGCTACGGATGGGGAGCGGGTGAGCGCCGCATTGTAGACCGGAGCCAGGAACATCTGGACGAGGCGGACCTGCAGACGGAGCGGGAAGACACGCATGATGGCGGCCTGCGACCACCGCCGTCATCCCGCGCGCGATCTCCGCCATCTGTGTCTCAGAACCGCCGGGGCGTGTACATACAAGAGCCACAGTCGCACCATCTGTCGACTATATACGACACCAGCGCCAGCCAGGGTACAGCCTCCGACTCACAGCAACAGCAGCACGACCCGTACCCGTACAAAGTACGCGCTCGTGGCGATTGTGAGCGTCTCCTTGATGTCTAGTCGGTAGTTCATTGACGGATGGGCTTTAGGGATTCCGCGCAGCCCATCGGAGGTGAGTTTTCGCAAAGGCGATATTCTCCACAGCTCGGAGACGGAGGGAAGAAATGGTGGCAAGTGCGCAAGGCCGACGGCTCTGTTGGCGGTACGTCCTGTCTCATGCTGTCAATGACTATGGCTAACACTCATTCATTAGCGGCGCCTTCCAACTATTTCAGAGTCATGAACCAATAGACAAAATCAGGTACCCCCGCTGTGTATGGTACAACAAGTACTAGTACTTACTTACGGGTCTCGACTTGTATTCTTTTTCAGTTGTATAACTATTGCTCGTTCCAGTCTTGCACACTCACCCGGCCCTTTTCTTTTCTGTCTGATGCATTGCGCGCCGTCCTGTTGACAGGTGGACGCCCTCGACACCCCGTGCTTTGAGCCTCCGCTGAAAACTCAGGCTTCAGACTGCAGCCGCTGCTTGTATTTCTAGTTTCACAAGCAGCCACAAATGTCTATATACCAAATCGAGAAGCGAGGATGTACGCCAGTATGACAGACATCACCGTCGCCCCAAGCCCCATCCGCTCTCTCAATCCAACACTACCATTGATGGACGGGATTGAAGATTCAGATCCCCCATTGCCACTTGAACTGCCAGAAGACATCGCTGTCGGAGTCGCCGCGCTTCCAGATCCAGACCCTCCATTGCCTCCGGCACCGCCAGAGGACGTCGTTGCCGGAGTCGCCGTCTGCGACGCCTTCTGCGCGTCAAGCGCCGCCATAGTGATGACGCTCGTATATCCCGGGAACAGCTCAAGCGTGAATGTCTGCGGGCCAGGGAGCGCGGTCACCGTGCCCGAGAGCGTAGACAACGGTTCAGTGCCCGGGACACCCGCGGGGAGCGCTGCGGGGTCAACAAACGTCCCGTTGCCCCCGGAGACGGAAATGTTAAACTGCGACTGGCAGACGTTGTTGGAACCCAGCGCAGATTTGCACGGGTCACTGGTGCTGGTATCAATGGCCTGAATGTCAGCGGCGAAGTTTTGAATCAGAGTTGGCACGCCGAGGATTGACAGATTCGACTTGGGGCAGGTGTCGATTATACTGCGAAATGAAATTCAGTTTGAGCGCGGGGCCACTTGGGCGTCTAATTAATTGATCGACACGTACTTGGAGATGGGTGCAGCGAAATAGCAACATTGGCAAGTGTCCACGACATCTGTTGAGGAGGAGGATGCGTATGATATGCACGGGTCAGACGAAATCGCCGCATCGCTCATATAGCCATACACCACTCCGAGGTTGCATGCTGTCAAAAGGTGCCGGTCCATAAACATGCAGGTTGCAGTCAGCGCTAAAAGTTGCTTACAGCAGGCGCCAGGAGCGTCGTCGGGGGCGGTAGAATGGAATCGTCACGGAGCTCGCGACTCGATCCGCTCCGTCAAGATAATTGATCACGGTGGTCTGGAAGTCGCAAGAATACACCTTGGAATACATTGACGATTGTCGTTAGTAATTCGGACGGAAGATCCTGGTCTACACACCTGGTTCCAGCAATTCTGAAGCCAGCACCCAACGTTTGCAGCAAGCTGGTAGTTCGCGCAGCCAAGGAGACAGGTATCCAGTTCATCCGCATCACAATCGTTGTTGGCGGTGTTCGTACATGATGTTGCTTGGTCGACGTTGTTGTTGTAGCAGTCTACCAGACCTTGTGGATCGGCGCACCCGACACCGGAAGGTGTGTCTGAATCAGACAGAACGGAAGAAGGGAAGGCGAATATCAGTGCTGCCAGGAGCTTGAGGGCGCGAGGGTTAACCGGTGTTGGTAGAAGCATATTGAGCGTCTCGGAATATTGGGGGCACGGACCCAGCTTAAGTAGCTTACCGTCTGGGTACATCAGATGGGTGACAGCTGTCTGTCCCCCGTTCACAGGTTTCATTGAGACAGCGAGCAGATAGGAGCAGCGAAAAAGTCTTGGCCTGTGCCACAAAGAAGATGCGGGGCAAATCGAAGAGGATCCAGAAAGCGAACCAGATGACGGACGATATGCATGCCGTTGCTTGGAAAAGAGGGCTCTAGAGTAGCAACAGCGCAGCTCGAGCGACGATCTGAATGAACGACGGCAGGACGGCGCACGCAAAATTAAATTAAACATCGGATCGGAGCCGCGGACCTTTAGTATATCCGGCACCATGCGGAGGCCTGCAGAGGCCTGCCAGTTCTCGGGGGCTGTCCGCGGACTGCGATAAGTAATAGTCGACTTCGAGTCAGAAATCCGGACGACTGCTTCTTGAGGGATATCGTTCGGATATGCAGAGGGCCAATTCACAAGCCTCTCAGTGTCGTGGTGCTGGACTCATCCTGGATCCAGAGAGAAAATTGATCATCTGATGCGCGGTTCCACGATGCTGCCTCCGGCTTGCTCCCATGATCCGGATATCCATCATGATCTACTCTCCTATTGCAATCTCGTGCAGCATGCCCCACGGATACCGATGCTATGGAGAAGGAGGGCGAAAAGCTGTGGAAAGTGAGTAATACGAACAGCCTTCGGATGCCCCGACGGGCTCTGACGATCATACGGGTGCTCACTGCTGCCAGTGAGCGCTGAGCCCAGCAGTGTTGCAGTGTTCGCTAAAACGCGCGCGTGTTTTTGGTGGCGCCGTCCAAATCTCTCAAAGCCGTGAATCGATCGTATTGGCCAGCCGAGTGAGCAACAATTCCAGTTGTTGATTCCATGTCTGTGGACGAGTGAATCAGAATGGCACCAAGTACGTTACTGTACTACCAGCCGCAGCGTAGGTTACTTACTGTCCTTCAGATACATAATATGGCGTACGCGTATCGCGGCAATATCAAGCCCTCGAAAACGCTTAGGAGACCGTATCCGCTGACCCGCTTGGCTCCCACACATAGTGGATCTGGACAGCCGCTCGCTTTTTGTCCTTGCCGCACACCCCAAAGTTGCCGAAGGGACGCCCACATTTGCTACTCCGTGGCACTCTCTCCCGTGGAACGGAGTGCCGTATTCGTGAGGCAGCGTTAGATGCTGACGCGCACGTACGTGAGCTGCGCGTCTGCGTCTGAAAGCAAGGTAACAGGATTGAATCTCAAACCGATGCTTCTCAGAAGTCCGCAGTGCTATAATATATCCATGTTGAGAACCCTAATTGTACATTATAATTACTCATTCAATTTTGACATTGGCGTTGTAATAATCAGTTAGCCCCAAACCGCGGCTTGACCTCGCTGCCCAGGAATTCCTCGATGTACCAAATTTGACGCCGAGGGCAACAAGTGCGGGGTTCGGCACCGGCGTGGCGGAATACAAGCCGCTATATTCTGCGTGTGCAGCGTACTGCATATATCTCAGTCACGAGAAAGTCAGTATAAAGACGGTGGAGAACACGAACCATCTCATCCATGAACACCATCCCCGACAGCGGCGCCGTGGTGAACGTCACCTCGACACCCAGCGCTAAAATCGCCGCCCAGGTAAGTGATCATGAGGTCTCGCCGCCGGCCAGTGCGGACGTGTACGCACCGTTGCCCGTGCGCTTCGCCAGGTCCGCGTACGACGTCGCCTCGGTGACGACGGGGTACGTCTTGCCCGCCACCGACGTGTCGCCCTGGAAGAAGTGCTTAAAGAGCGCCAGAGTGGCGGCGGGAACGTCACGGCCGACCCAGGTGAAGGCCTGGATGTCTTTGGGGGTCTGGTTCTGCACGGCCACGTCGAACCCTGTGGGAGTTTTTTTGAGGAGACGAAACCTGATTGTGAGAACTGGAGTGAGCACGGAGGATGAGGAAGAAGTGAGCGGGACACGCACTTCCAGTAGTTTTCTAGGAAGGCGCCCAGATGAAGGAATGCATGGGGGACGCCGGAGGCTTGGATAACTTGCTCGATGGCGGACTTGGCTGGTCGCACACAAATTTGAGCATCTCACATTCAAATTGAAACCAAAAAGAGACAGGCGCCTTACAGTCGTACTGGAAGCATTTGGTGTACTTTCCTCCGGAGAGCTTGCTCAAATTGGGAAGGGACCTATATTGAAGGGATCATAGCATGAGACAACTTCACGCGATCGTGAGGACAGAAGGCTAACGTTAACACGATGAATTTGACGCCGACTTCCTTAGCGGCGTCAGCGATGTTCTTCCCCTGCGTGACCTCAGTCTGGGTCTCGCCGTTAACTTCTACGGGCATCATTGGAACGGTGACCTGCGATATACCGAGTAAATTCGCAGTGCACTTATTATGAGGACGAAAACGAACCGCGAACACGGCCTCGCTACCGCGCAAAGCGCTCACGAGGGATGCCTTGTCGAGTGGATCGCCCTTGACAACCTCGACGCCGCGCGCTTTGAGCTTCTGTGCGGCCTCTCCCTCAGTGCTTCGGGTAATGGCGCGTGGAGTGAACGTTCCTTCTGCGAGAAGGTAATCGATCACAGCGTTGCCTACAAGCATGCAACGTTACAACCTAAGTTCGGCAGGTTCAACATACAAGCTGCAAACCTTGGAGTCCGGTGGCGGCAAAAACGGAGACGATTCGAGAAGACATGGAGGTGAAATTGGGCAAGGACTGTACTTGTAATTATTGCCATGGACGCGTCGCCTTATAACCACCAGAGACGGAAGCTGCGGCAGCTGCGGAAACAGTTTAACCGAATGTTGTCATCAGAATGACATGCATTGCCGAACCTTGCCGGGTTGCGAAGGTTGCGTCCCACTTCCTTCGTTGACATGATGGTATGTCGCAGTCAGTAGCCTTTGGGCACCCCGAGGGACTTGATCAAGAACAGTGCTGGCGACATGAGTTGAATCGTCAATTACGAAAGTTCAAATCCAGATCTGACTCATCTGAGACGAGTTGCGTGATTTACAAATGAACTGTCCTATCCTATCCTTACCTTACCTTACCAAGACGGATAGAATAGGATAGGATAAATTGAATCGGACCCGGCACTTGAAGTTTCAATTTGAGAGAGAGCGTACGCGTACGTATCGGCAGATGGCCAGGTGGCGATGAGTCAACCCCTTGGCCCTTGTAGTACTTAGTGATGTTCAGGGCTCGGCTCGGCCTGAAAGCCCGGGCTTAGGCTCGGCTTGTGCGGGCTTGGGCTCCACATTTTCAAAGCCCGAGCCCGAGCCCGAGCTTGCAAGCCGAGCTGAAGCCCTGAGCCCGGGCTCAGGCCCGGGCTTTGGATACCTGGAAGAGACAGCAATCAGTTAGGTGTATTGCAAATGTATTGGGAGTTTTACACGTCAAATAGATGCTGGTAGGCTTAGATCATTGCAACATGGATGGGAATCGAGTAGATTTGCCCAGAAGCGGTCTGGAACAAGCTAGGAGTCCGCCGCCTTGCGCTTCGCGACGGTTATGCGCGACGACGAGGAAGCGGTGGGCGGCGCTTGGGATCGGGCGGAGGGTGCGAGCCTCAATATCCTGCGCGAGGTCCAATCAAGGGGAGATTCGGGCGTGTCGAATGCGATGGGTTTCTTGTGTCCGTCGACCGGTGTGTTGAATGTTCATGCCAGCGTCACTGAATGACTCATTGTCATGTCAGCAGCGGAGGCGTCTAAAAGAGCGGGACCGGCGCTGGCACGAGCTCCGCCTCTTTGTCGACGAGGGTGGGACCGACGCACGCGCTGAACTCTAAGCGTAAGTTTGCATCAAATTGGCTGGCTGGGTTGAGTGAGAAGAAGGGGTCGGGAGTGATGAGGTCGCACATCGAGCGGCGGGCTGACAGCGCGATGTGATTAGGAAGTGCGGGGATGCTCGTGACCATGTCAATACACATTACAAAAAAGAGGCAACGAACGCTGTATATTTCAGCTTGGCCTTCTCAATCTCCACCCCGCTCTCAGGCACTGCGACCACCTCCCGATTGACCCGGATTCGCTCCTCCATGCCGCCTGCGTCCAGGCTGTCCAACGCCACAAGCTCCGCCAATTATGCTTGCAGCCCCCGCGGGTGCGGCCGCTGACACCTCGTGCTCGAGGAGAAGAACAGCAGCCCCGGCCTGCGCGAAGAGCATCAGCAGTGGGCGTCCGAGGAGTGGGTTGTGCGTCTTGCGTAGTGATGGGAGGGTCCGGTTCAAGGAAACGGTTCGAACCCGAACCGAACCGAACTGAACGCAAAGTTCAGGTTCAGGGTTCAGCGAAATGCTGAACCTGAACCAAAGTTCAGGTTCAAGGTTCGGGCCAGGACAAAAGGTTCGAACCTGAACCGAACCTTGAACCAAAATTGACCATTTTGTGTATTTTCAGCAGCAATATACATAAGTTTTCGACTTCTATGGGTATTGCTGATAAAGTGAATAAATCCTGGGCATCCTATACTAGTGTATTGTTGTCCTAGCCTTGAAGATCACGTCCACGACCATGCAGCCGTGATTGCCGAACAGCGATCAATGTCTCTGTTGCAGCTTTTAGCTCTCAAACTCACCCCAAACCCATCCTCAATGTCTTAAACAGTAGGGAAACTATGTTCAAGACTCCATACATGGTTGATGTTCAAAAATTTCTCTGGATTTCTGAGCCTGAGGTTGTTCAGGTTCGAACTGAGTTCGAACCTGAACTGAACCTGAACGCAGGTTCAGGTTCAAGGTTCGGGCAATTGCCGAACCGAACCTGAGGTTCAGGTTCGGGGTTCAGCAAAAAGTGCCCCGAACCTGAACTGAACCGAACTTTCCATCACTAGTCTTGCGGAAGAAAGCGGGGAACACGGATAGGGTGTGTTGCAGGTGCGGGAGGCCAGGGGTCTTGGGGCCAGCTGTTGGAGGCACACGTACGTCGTAGACGCAAGACATCTCCCCGCGCGGAGCGGCGCAACTGCGGTATTTGCGCAGCTCAAAATGGAATGTACCATCATCGATCATCTCCCATCACGGGCATCAGTGATGATGATGATGATGTATTCACAATTTGTTAGTACTTACTACTAGTTACTGTATGTATAGGGTACGCGGGACGGGCAAGCTTCAATCACGATTCATGAGTTCGATCCTGGCAGTGCGCATTGTTTTTTTTTTTTCGATGCCGGATCATTCGGATCAGCTACGTAGAAATTCAGCGTTGACAGCTCTACCAAATCAGCTTTTGGTAGAGCTGTCAACGCCAAATTATACTGCCTCTCCGGCAGACCTGGCTCCAACGTGACAAGTGTATGTCTCTCTATGTATCTTTCGTTGAAGGGGTTCTGTAGAGCTCGATTTTTTTCAAAGGGACAGAACTCGGAGCTTATGTTGAGGTCGAATAAAATCGTTGCACCGTATATATCATGCCAGCCATTGATTCAATGGACTTCTGGTTACTCATTAGGCAAGTAGAGTAAGAATTATAGGAAGTAAATTAACTGATATTATTATCATATTAAAGTGGTAGTACCGTACGAAGATGTTGCTAGAGTCGCAAAAATGAGTGTGAAATATTCAAGATTTGCTAATCGCTAGTAGGAGACTGTTAGGGTTCAAAGCTTCGATCATGAGTTTGATTCCGACAACAAGCATTATTTTTTTATTCAGTCCTTAGTAGACCTTGGAGGCTCCCTAAGATCCGACACCGCGACACACTCAGCAAATCCGACACAGTGCAGAAAAGCCGACACACAAGCCTGTTTCTCAGCAGCCCCGACACATTACTGTCATATTGCCAAGCAGGCCGAGCGTTGCGGATCAGAGACCTGCCGAGGCGCCGCAGGCAAGCACCACGCAGTGGGCCACGCGGCGAGCGAGCACCACGCAGTGGGCCCAGCGGCGAGCGTCAGGGGGGTCCGCGGGGTCCCCCCGCGTATCATGACTTAAAATTGACATATGAAGCAATAAAACATTAATTAAACTTAAAAGGCTCCGCGCTAGCGGAAAAGGCCAGCGCTAGCGAAAAGGCAGCGCAGCGAGAAGGCCCCGCGCCAGCGGAAAGTGCCCCGCAGGAAAGGCCCGCAGGAGGGCTGCGCCAGCAAAATGCAGGGGTCTGGGGGAAGCAGTTCCCCCAGAACAACTTCGGCCGGCTGTGTTGCCGAGATGATGGCCCTGACGGCTGCTACTTGTCTTCGTGTCGGGTTTACTGAAAAATTGTGTCGGAGCGGCAAGATGTGTCGGATTTGCTGATCTAAGTGCGGGATCTTACATATGTGTCGGATTTGCTCAATGTGTCGCGGTGTCGGGTTTCCTATGTCCTCCAGACCTTGGTCTCAGGGCTCCTCAATTGGATGCCATTCCAGGGATAGATGGCAAGTATTCAATGCTTCAAGCACCCTTCTCTGGCAGATGGAAAAGCACAAATTGAAGCCAATTCGGGAGTTATCACCGGCCCCCGGGATCATTGGGATCAGTTATGGACTTCCCTGCCGTATGGAAGCCTGGAGGCTGGAGCACCACACTTTTAACCGATGTCAGGCTTTGAATGCCGAGTGAATGCGGGTGTTCAGTCCCGGACGAACGAACTACGGGGCGGTCTCGACCCTCGAACACACGAAGTAGCGGGTGAGGTTCGAACGCTCGGAAAAGCGGACTTGTATAGTAATTTGGCCTGTGTTCAACAAGAGGTACTGTCATTTGTGTCCGAGTCTGTAGGCCAGGTTCTCCAGAAACCAATATTTGAGTGAAAGATTATTCTGTGTTCAATGTACCGCGCCACATTATTATCAAATTTACCAATCATCTACTTCCGAATTACCAGCCAACTCATCAGCCGAAAACCACAAAAAAATTCGGCTAGTGTGATCTTCGCCATTAGTGATGTTCCGGGCTCGGCCTGAGCCCGCAAGCCGAGCCCAGCCGAGCCCGGGCTTGCCCAAGCCGAGCCCAGCCTGCCACAGGGCTTGAGTGGGCCCAGGGCTCGGGCTTGGATAAAGTCAGGCCCGACCAAGCCTGGCAGGCCCGGGCCTGTCATCTGATACATATCAGCCCCGGCCCGCGCGCTGTTCTGATGCTTTACTTCCGGTTTCCTATCACTGTACTTATCAGCGTTTATTCGCTCACGCGCTGATTGCGTACAAATCAGTAATCGGATCGAAGGCCGATCACGTTAGACAAACCAACCAACGGCCTTCGCTCTCCCTGTCACCATCCGCCACGTTGTCCAGCTATCCGACACATTCAAGGAACCAGCCATGCTGGCTTGGTTAGTCCCGAGCTTTTCTATTGCAATGGACTGGATTCTCAGTTGGATCCCCCTTCCCTCCGCCGAGCACGGACTCGTTGTGGCTCAATACACGCGATGGCGGCGAGCTTTCGGGACGGATGTCCTGTACATCCGTACTTTGGGAATGTGTTGTTCTTGGGCCCAACAGTTGAGCTGTTCTTTCTCATGTTAATCACAACCTGTCCTGTAAAAACAAATTCGGCATTTTTCCACAATACACTAGCTTTTGCCATCCCCCTCTCAAGCCCCCGATATAAGCTTTAATCCCTCCATCTTGACCCACACTCTTGGCTACGTCGCTGTCGACGTCCGTGTCCTCCCACTCGCCGTTATCTTTGCCTACGTCTCGTCCACTCCACGCATGCACGCCTGCGCTGTATCCGCCGCCGCTCATCAGCCTCGGGAGCTGGCCTCATTGAGCACTCATTCCCCCCTTTAAAATATATGAAGCCCTGGCTCAGGCCCGGGCCTAGGGCTTCGGCTCGGCTTGCGGTGGGCTCGGGCTCGGGCCTGAGAAATCTGAGGCCTGAGCCCGCCCAAGCCGAGCCCAAGCCCGGGCTTTCAGGCCGAGCCGAGCCCGGAACATCACTATGAATCGCCATCCTGTGCAACTGATGGTTCATTCTCATCCGACCTCCTATCTGGTGGCAGTTGCGCTGATTGTTCCAAGTTTGTTCGATCGGAATCTAGATTCAACAAATCGTCTCGAGTGTGCTGGAAGGGATTTGTGGCTTTACTTACTCAAGCCCTGCCTCCCATGTAATACTGTAGCATTTCAATCAATTAGTATAGTCACGGGTCACGGCCCAGAATTCATACGAAAAAAATCGTATGTAACAGGGTCACGGAGGCGAAAAATCGCCTGCCGAGACATGCCGGTGCTTGCCGGCGGATCAAATTGCCAAATTTGGCACTCACGTGACCTCCATACGAAAGGTTCCATTCGTATAGCGTTGTCACGCCCCAAAGGGCCATACCAATTGATTGAAATGCTACAGTAATACCCACCGGGCCCAATTACATCGTCGTCGTTGTGCAATGGACTCAAATTGGGAATAAGTTCCATGTCTTTGGCATGTTCTTCATGATCACGAGCCATGGTCGAGGCACAACCCCGTAGATCTGCATCCATATCCCTGGGGGATATTGTATGTATCAATTAAAATACGAAACTTGCGAAGTAGCTGGAGGTATATATATAATATACCACGTTCCAGCAAGACTCCCAAGTTATATATCTTCAAACCCTGGAGTAAACCGATGTCTCAACTGTGTTCTTCCGTGCATCCCACGACACTGAAGGGTTGCATTCAAATTTCAGGCTGGGGCCATGGACATGATGAATCAAGGTGTGGCAATTTACGAGGCCGAAATTCTCTGTGCCGGGATCGCTTTGGACCACCAGGGGTCCATCTGCAAGACTTGTGTAGAAAGTTTTCAGCTCAAGGCAGGAATGGTGCTCACATCCTTGTTCAGATTCCTCAACCTCGCCCGAATAATGACCTACTACAAGTTCTGAATTACTGTTAAGTACTCCTCCAGATTCGGAGCCAATGGACGCTGGTCCCTGGATAAATCCAGCAAAAGGATCTATGCCGCTGTGTATAGAGCCAACCCGAACTTGTACTTCCATTTGTTATGTTAATCAACAGTCCATATATCATTGACGCTTGCAGCCCAAAAATGGTCAATCATGCAGTTTGCGAGGATGATCTCGCCCCCATCATCCTTTGTCATATTGGGGCTATTATTGAAGAAATGGAACACAAACTGAATTTTCAAGATTCAGAGCTGGTGGAGGTGCGAGATCTCATACTTATAGTACTCACCTGTGAACCATCAGAAGATCCGAATGGCTGTTAGGGTTGGCCGTTCCCGCGTGGGACCTAGGGCCTTATAACATAACATAACATCCTCACGGTAACTCCCGGCATCGAAAAAAAAATGTGCACGGTCAGGATCGAACTCGTGAATCGTGATTGAAGCTTGCCCGTCCCGCGTACCGTAGTATGTAGCTGTATGTACTATGTAGCCGCCGAAGCGCGCTTGTCAGATCTGACCAATCCAAGGACCAAGGACCAAGGTACTGATCTTTGATGAGCGCTGCGACATCGTTACTGTGGTATGTTTCAATGATACTTACCTAGACTGCAGAGCGGTGATGCACCGGTGATGATCTGTCAATCGAAAGATGCCGGTCGACATAAGGGCGCTTTCCCTTTCTTTCCTTCTTCCCCTCCACGGTCGCCATGAGCGTTGTCATCGTGGACGACCAGGACCTCTCATTGATTATGATCCGCCCGCTGGCGGCTGGAAGAAGCAGGGTCATTTCCAAGAATTCATGGCTACGACGATGTCCGCAAGCTCGGGCAGCAGCACGGCCACATTTTCGTTCCAGGGTGAGCCAAGCTACGAGCTCCAATTCGTTTGAGTTCTGAGATTCGCGATCGTTGAGGGACTTCCATCGCCGTTTATGGTACCGTGGGGCCGGTAGAAGGAAGCGGGGCAGCGATGTCATTTTCCATCGACCAGAGTGCACCCACCGTTTCCAGTATGAAAAGCTCTTCTTCGACTGTCCACCACAAACTCCTCTTCGCGTCCGATACTCTGGACAACGGAAATCACACCCTCTTTATTACTCAGCCCTCAGGAGCTGGAATTTTTCTCGACTACTTTCTGTACAACGCGACATCGGCTGCGGGAAATACCGTCTTTATTGACGACAACGACTCTAATTTGGATTACTCGGAAGGCTGGAGCATGCCGGACAGCTCGGAGGAGTTCTTCCAGAATACGGCGCATATCTGCAACTTGGACGAGTGTTCGATGAGTCTTAACTTTGAAGGTGCGCAGAACGGCTTTTTTCGCTTTTCGGTATAACATGTCACCATCACCAGGCAATTCGCTCTCCATATACGGCGATTTTGCAGAGAACTCGACTGGCCCACCTGACTTCTTCAATACCTCCATAACTGTGGACGGCGGTTCGCCGACATCGTTGAAAGTTCTGAGTTCGCCCGCCGGCCCTCCGCCAACCTCGAACTTCAAAATGTTTCAATCTACGCTACAATCCGGGAGCCACCGAGCCGTCCTCACTACTCACAGTTCTGACCAGTTTCTCCTCGACTACCTTCTTGTCGGTGGCGACGGCCCGTCTGTATTCGCCGGTTCATCGAGCCCGAACCCAGTCCCCACTTCTTCCAGCACTATCTCGAGCGACTCGGCAGTCACTTTAGCTTCGACCCCGACCCCAAGCACAGTATCAGGCGCCTCAGGAGTTCCGGTCGCAGCCGCGGTCGGGATCGCGGTCGGCGGTCTGGTATTCATCATATTGCTGCTTGTCGGATTATTGCTGTGGAGACGGAGAACAAGACGTCTGGATGCAATCAGTGAGTGCATGACTCAGTCTCGTCATCAGATCCTCTCGCCAAGTTCTCATCCACACGTGAATTTTCAGTCGAGGAGTCTTTCACCGCTGTGCCGGCGCGTCCTGTGCAACAGCGGCCACAGAGTATGCTCAGCGTGGCCACGCTGCTGGGCGACGGTGCGCCGCCTGGGGACCCCATGTCGGAGAAAGATGTCGAAGCGCGGAAGGGCCGACCAGCGTCGCGATATCTGTATTACGATAATTGAGGCTCTGGGATCTTTTAGTGTCATTGCTTTCTTTTTCCGCGCGGGCGGAGTTCTTCACATGCACACACGCTTCCAGAACCGTGCCGTGTAATTCTACCTACCTACATACCCACCAGATTGGAGCGTGGAAGCTCTGTTGTTTCGAGAGATTGAAAGGATCACGGAGATGATATTCATGCTGCTGACGGTAGGCAAAAGCAGTCGACAGTTGGAGAGATGCATAGGTACTGTTGCTCTCAAGAAACCTCTATGCATCTTGTCGAATGATATCGAAATAAATCAGGTAAATGGTATCAGATGGGGGGCATGTGCATACCCTTGTTCATGATCAAAGTTCGACTGTCCCGTTCACGGGTCACAGCCTCACAGGCCCATCCGTATTGAATGAAACTCCCGAGTATCAGGATGGAAATCCGACTTTTGAAGGTGGCAAACAAAGCTTTTTAAGGTTCAGCGCTGATCGTCAATTGCAGCGAAGGGCTCCGTCAATGATCCGTCGGTCGGATCAGCTGCCGCCGGTAGCCGGCAGTGTAGATGCGGCAACGAAGTCGCGGAATGCGACGTAGCTGTGGCCAGCGTTGACTTCGAGAATCGAGGTCGGCCCATCGCCACAACAGTTCACCTGAAGGCTGAGATTTGCTTCTGCGGCCGCAGACAATCGTTTCTCTCCATGGACCATGTCTACCCGCCGACTGCCCCTGAAGTTCTGAACTCTAGGCCTCATTCGGGCTGGGTTCTCTCAGGCGTTCAACCGCCCGCTCTTGCACTGTTTCCGCATCGTGCCTCTACGTGGCATTCGGCCATATTCAACGGTCGTTACTGTTGTTATTCATGATCATGTGTTGTCTCATGATCAAGCACTGCGGTGGCGCTGGTCTTATGTGGAATTGAAACGAAGAAATTCTTTGACGGACGAGGCGGCCGAGACTCCAAAACATCCCGTTGTCCATACAACGGCCGGCTGACAGTTGCAGGCTTCACAAATCGCCGACCAAATTTGCTGGATCACCAATGTACATAGTTCATCGTTTGATTACGATTCACATGGATAAATAGTTCAATAATCGGTAATTCACAGATCACCCTGCGCCTGCTCGACGCTTCCCTCGAAGGCCGCACACGGAGCATCATACACCATGGGGTTGACAAACGATGCTTCCGCTGCGTTTTCATACGCAAGCCGAACAAGGGTTTCTGTAATCCGACGCTGAATTTCTGGGTAGGAATGAGACATGACCTCGTACCTTTACCCAAGCGGTATTCCGGCCAGCCATACATTTCCAAGCCGTTCTTCGGATCCTTAACGAACGCCCCCCACGCTCCCTGAAGAAGCGCAGTAACCTGATTTTCTGCGTTAGAGTTAGGAACGCCAGTTCCCTCAGCTGACGTCCCGAATATCATGACGATATCAGTTCCATGGTAGGCGCCGCTGGTTGGGTACAGCCGCATGTTTTCCCAGTCACCGAAGTAGCGATAGCGCCATGTAGGGACGCCAAATTTAATACGGTCGTTGGCAGTCGTAGCGGCAGCGCAGGTGAAGCCCTCGGCGATAAAGTCATCCCACTGGGCGTCAGTGATGTTCAAACCACCGAGGAAAGCGAGGATGCGGTAGAATCCGGCCTCGTTGTTAGCGTTACCCAAGAGGTACGGCTATATGCTAAGTTGAACATCGATGGCATAGGAATGATCAGCGATGGTGTGCGTACCACTTTCGCGAATTTTCCAGCCGCAGACAGTTGGGTGTAGTTGGCGAAAACGAGTTTGTCGTCCACAGTCGGATGAAAAGTGGGGGCAGGGACCAAGTTCGGGTTGTCGACAGGGGGACGGACGCCCCTGCGGCCAACAAATCGGTGAAGTTCAAGGCACGCATGCACGCTAGAATTGCCGCATCGTCCCCAGTGGTGCAACCCGCAGCAACCGTTGCGTTCTGCCAGTACCGTAGGGCGAGGGCGGGCGAATTGGGGACAAACGAGTGCGTTGTACCGGATTGGGAGATGATCCCCGAGAAAATGGGGTCCTCGGCGAATGCAAACGACTGGAAGTCACCGGTCCACCCGCCAACCGAGTGGCCAGAGAGGATAATTCGATCGGGACTCCCATTGAATGCGGCGACGTTGTCACGTAGCCATTCCATTGCAAGGCGTTGGTCGAGGAGCGCAACGTTATTTGGTAAACCGGGAGCACCAGGGAAACCGAAAATGTTGAGACGATAGCTGACATTCGTGATCATGAGCACGATGGACAGAGGGCTAGATCGACCAATTGTACTTAACGGAGACGACAACAATGTCTTCCGCAGCCGCCAGGTTCTTGCCGCTGTAGAAAGGATCGTTGGTGTTTCCCGTAAGGAACCCTGTTTTCTGCATGTCAAATTGAAACTTGCAGCTAACTATTCTTTGGACTCACTCCCGCCGTAAAAGAACACTAACACACCCTTATTCTTTGTGGTCGTGTTTTTTGTCCACACGTTCAACGTCAAGCAGTCTTCACCGAGGGGTGCTGTGGTGCCGGTAAAATGTTCGATGATCGTGTCGAAGCTGGAGGTCTTGTTCGGGAATGGAATGGATCCGGGAGATTCCACATATGGACAGGCACTGGAAAATTCGGAATATAAGCTTGGAGAACGGGCTGGAGTGTTCTTACTTGGACTATCCCAGAGATCAGCATCATCATTGAATGATATATGGTTGAAGGTACGCACGAATGACGACGCATTCAACACTCCAGTACCCTTGAAAGGCACCGGCGGGGCGAACCTAAGGTCTCCGACTGGCGGGCGGCGTACGGTATGCCCAGGTACTCTATTACGCCTGCGGCACTGGTAGCGGGGTGGCCAATGAGCTCGCCGCTAGAGGTGGAGACGGAATGAGCCTCCGCTGAAAGCGCCACCCCAACGACAGGAGCTATTCTCATCCAACGCATATCTGTAGTGACGATGTCAGCAGAAGAATTGAACTACTAAGTTGGCAAGGCACTGGCCAGTGTATCACTGAGTCTTCGGGTAATCAGGCGGAACGTATCAAGCATCGGCTCTTTAATGCACAGCAGAATGCGTGTCCTGGAGAGGTGAGAACCGCTACACCTGTCTGGCGCGCTTCTGTAGGCACAAGCGGTGGGGCCCTCTCCAAAGCGGACTTAGATTGTTACCAGACTATCCTCATCGATTCATCAATCGCCCATTTTGCAATCCATCAGTCAACCCCCGAAGATACCTGCGCCGTGGGTCCTGCAGATCAACTACTGAGTAGGAAACCAGTTTCGGCCGTACGCTAAGCCAGGCAGGAGTGCAAGAGCTACATAAACTCAGGACCAGACCGGACAGAAGGAGGATCCCGTGGCTACAGAGTGCTGGTGGAAGAAGTTGAGAAGGCGGTTCCTTAGAGCTCGGATCATCATGTTCGACGTACTCCAGTGATGCGACGGCGCAATAATTGTTACGCGACTTTCCGCCATCAGATGCCTAAATGGCACTATTCTGGTATGTACTCACTTTCCACTGACATCTGCTCACACAAGCACACTGTCGAGTTTTGGAAGCTGATGTTGATATGCATACTCTGTTGCGCGTCCACTGTTGGTGGACTTGCGAACACTCAGATGTTCTCGGATGACAGAGCCGAGAATGATCGGGAGCTCAGTCCATCCAATGAACATGATCCATTGCCGTGGCCCAGTCAGATCGTCGACGTGATTCGTCGGGGACCGGGGCTACATTGCGTGCTGATCGCCATCGACAAAACAGCCATCAGGGCATCAAAGGGGGCAGAAAATTCG
Organism: Panellus pusillus; assembly: GCA_013387415.1. Taxonomy (NCBI): domain Eukaryota; kingdom Fungi; phylum Basidiomycota; class Agaricomycetes; order Agaricales; family Mycenaceae; genus Panellus; species Panellus pusillus. The sequence goes on from QVIE01002248.1 coordinate 90,854, forward strand.
GATTTGGCTCAGTTGAGATCTAGGTCTTGACTCTCCCTGGATCCTGACTGAGCCACTTGGGTAAAATTTAAGGTACGGATCGAGTTTATAAAGAAACAGTATCGTATCGGCTGTCACGCGATGTGGTTTGATGCTCCCGTCCCGTTCCTTGAGAGCGAGGCAACCTGAGTAAGTACTACAAGCCCGAGCTTGACTCCTGCTCGAAGCGATGGACCATTGTCAGGACCAATGCCTTGCGGGCTCAAACAAACACGCGGTTAGGAATGGCAAGACGGCAGGGCGTTGCTTGCTTGTTCGTACAACACATATACTTACCTGGAGCCGTTTACCGTCGTAGGATTGGCGTACTAAGATTTTGATCAGGCTAAAATTGGCCGCCGTGTGCTGCCAGGTGCTGCCTGATTCACATGTCGGTGATCGGCATTTCGCAGCCCAAGATTGACTCGGGAGATACATTATGTACTTTCGGCGTCTTTCGCTCGGGAGATGTTGATGGCGCCCTGCGTTCGGCGTTATGGGTGCCGTTTGCTGACATTGCAGCGGAGATTGGACGATCGTTTGATGGCCCATCATTTGACACGTGGCGCGATGTGGCAAACTTGATTTCATTCCCGCCCACTTCTTACCCTCAGGTCATGCCAGTGACGGCCTGATTACCAACGCCGAGGGAATGGATTGAGCGACAACACACTACGCTGAGTGTGCCGGCTGGGCTTCCACTTGGCATCTTCCCGCTGTACTATGACTCAGGTGGCACCAGCGAGAGGAGGCACGTTTCGCGTCCGAAATAAGGTCGCAGTCGAACTACAGCGTACGAAAAGTTGCCAGTGAGCGTTGAACATTGATGGTTGTTTGTCCCAATCCAGTTCCATATTGACGGCCGCACATCATCAACTTCAGTGCTTTGTCGCCCGCTCACAATTATCATGATGGATTATGTTCAAGACAACTGCCACTAGATAGTTCGGGACGCCCCCAAAGTTCATATCTACGGATCTCGCATGGTACACACAGGCCCGTATGACCCTCTACCTCCGCTGTCGCCGGTGCATGATTGTATCTGCCCTCCTGCTATTCCGCTCAAATGCAGCTAGTGACACCTACGCTCACGCCAGTTAGCCAAACACGTCCGACGCGCTATGGATGACGAACATTGCTTTCTCAAGCTTTCATAAAACTCTATTACAACCGCAGCGCTCAGGGTACCTATAATTGTCAGTCTTCTATGGGACCGGAGACACGGTTGTTGTACAGCGCATTCGGTCATCTGCGACTTGCAAGATGCTCGGATTGGACGGACTTCCATTCCCATGCATGGCCCGCGTGAGCAGCTGCTTTATATTCCGAGTCTTTCGAGCCTCGCCCAGCTTCTTTCCCCTGTTCCCAAAACTCAAGACCCGTCCTCGCCCAATGCTGAGGTCTTGTTATCTGCCTCCAGAACTCTGGCTGTATATTCACCGCCTGGCTGTTCCGAATATGCAGCCTAGCCTTGATGCCGCACCCGATGACGCCCTCTCCAAGTCTGACATGAAAGAGTATTTGCAGGTATGTGCCACATCGCAACATCCTCCAGCTGCCTGACCTGTAACTGAGGCTGCATGCGCTCTCAGCCAGGTTTGCTGGTCCTGGAATCAGATGGCGCGTGATGTGCTGTACGAGAATATATGGGTGAATGAGCGCTTTGCGTCCCTGACCGCTGCCCTCGAACGGCCTTCGACAGCCCGTCTCGTGCGCCGAATCCGCCTGTCGACAAACCTTTGCCATCATAACGCCACAGTTTTACGACAGTGCCAAAAAATCGAAGTAGTCGTACAGCCGGAATTTCCCCGGTCAGAATGCTTGAACGTTGAAGTTGACGCTCGGCTCCCCGCTCTTCCCTTCTTACGGCATCTGTACTGGATTCAGTCATGCCGCTCCTCTGAACTTCTGCAAAGTGTTCTGCACGCCGCGCCCAACCTCACCCACATATGTCTTTCAACCTCGTGGCGTATGGGCACTGACCCACAATGGTCTCCCACAATCCCCGCACTCCCACACCTGTCCTCGCTTATGCTGGCGCGGCTCAGCCCGCCCTGCGTGCGTGGCTTCCTACGCACAGACCTGACGCGTCTCACACGCCTTGCCATCGACCCCATGCACTTCCGCTGCGTTGATTTCCCCGTACTTCCCGCGCTGCACACCCTCGTACTGGTCGCGCCCACGCCATTACCCTTTCCCGCGATTTTTTCCCGCTGCCCCAATGTGCGCGAGCTGCGATACGACGTGCGCAGTCGTATCGAGCGCCCGGAGCCCGACATTGCAAGTAGCAGCGGCGGTAGCAGCATGCCGTGCCTCGAGTGTCTACGGCTGGACTTGCGCGACGGGCCGCAGGGAGCAGGGTATTACAACCTTGCGCTCGCAGAGGGTCACTTCCGCTTCCTTCTCGAACCGGCGTTCGCCGCGCTGCAGCGCGTGGTGCTTGAAGGTAATTGGTGGGTAGGATCCGCGAGACAGTCGCACAATGATGCAGTCTTCCGGCTTCTCCGTGATGAGCTGCTAGCTCGGGGTGGTGAGTTGGAGTATTGCCTGGATCCAAATTGAGCCTCGACCATGGCGTTTGCCTTATTTCCGTCGTACACGCCGCATGGATCGTGAATTCCGTAGTTCATGAATGTATCATTCTAAGTATTCCGTCGTTCACAAGTCATGTCATCAGATTCTTCCATGCCTGCGCTCTGCTGTTGATAGATAAGTTGCGAGAAGTTGCGGCCTGGAACAGAGACCGGCATTTCTTGGCAGTTCTGAGATATTTTTCATGAACGGTGCTAGAACCAGACCGAGCTCCAGGAAGGATCATGGGATTCTCGAGTCTACCTTGCACTTCTTACCACCGCTACATCGAACTCCGGCAATCTGCGACAAGTTCCGATTATCCATATTGAAAGCGGAGCACGCAACAGCATCGGCGGGATCTTCGGACCGACTATTTGGCCAAGCTGGCGATCCCGCTTCGAAGGGTACTTAGCTACGGACAGAGGCCTACAGAGGCAGAGTATGGTGGATCATCGATATCGATCATGAACGGCAATTGGTGAGCTACAAGTACTGTGTAGCAGTAAATTGTTGAACACCCGCACATCGTAATCGGCTGCGGCGCACTGTGCACTAGTATATCGGTAGTTAGGTAGCTATAGGTAGGTAGATTTACACGGCACGGTCCCGCTTAGGAACGCCGGTTTCAGAAAGTACGCCGGAGCACTTGGCTATACAGGCAATTATGTATTCCATCGTTCCCGACTTCGGAAAGGATCGATAGCATCTTTGTCCACGACCGTTCTGAACAAAGTAATCGATATGCCCAAGGGTTCAATACGTTCGTTCATTTATGATAATTTGTACACACACGCAGCCCTGACAACCTTGAAACCAGCTCACCACAAACGGTCAATTACCACACAAGCTCATCGGTCGGCGGTGGCCCGGGGATCGTCTCGAAATTCAAGAATTTCCCACTCGTCTTCTCCTTGCTCGCATTATCAACACGATTCAAGATCCCCGTGACGGACTGTTCAACTGTGTTGGGCGCATGGGGAAGTCCGTTCGCCACTGCGCCGGCGTTCCCCATGTCTGTTTGCACCCACCCTGGATGCAACGCGTACACTGTCAAGGTCGGGTTCTCCGCGTCAAGCGATTTGACAAGGTAGTTGCCGGCGGCCTTAGAGCCCATGTACGCCGGCGCTACGAAGTTGATGAAGGAGCCGATGGATCCGCCGATGGAGGATATGTAGACGAGCTGGGGGTTGCCAGAGGGCGAGGCGAGAAGGAGCTTGTGCGCAGCTTGCCAGAGGATGATGAGCCCGACAGCGTTGATCTTGTAGTGCTCGATGAACTCGTTCGGATCTGCGGTTGCGATGGGGCCGAACTGCTTCGAAATGCCTGTGTTTGTGTTCACCAGAGGCATTCAGAGGAGCACGTGGGGACGACACACCTGCACTGGCAATGACGACGTCAAGCTGCCCGGCGGTTTTCTCGATCTCAGCGATGGCGGCCTCGTTGGAAGCCTTGTCACTCAAGACCAACTTGACGGGGTGTACATTGGAGTGCTTAGCAGCGAGGTCCTTCAGGGACTGCACGGTGGGATCACGAGCGCCCGCAAAGACTATGGCGTTCGGGCGTTCGGCCAGCTTGGCAACCAGGGCATGGCCAATGCCCCGGTTCGTTCCAGTGACTGTGCGCCGCCGGGACTCGTCAGAAAACTCGGAAGATAGAAAAAAAGAAGTAAGCCCACCGAGATAGACGGTTTTGTTGGACATTCTGTAGCACTTGAAGACTCTGGGGCGTGGGGACGAGACACCGGCCTAGATATAGGGCACCAAGCAGGCGACTTGCTGAGGCATCGGAGGATCAGTCAGAGCATCCGTCAGCGAAGCGGATATTCAGATGGATACCCCGAAGCCATTGATGGGACGTCGATCGAACTTTGATCGCGGACTTTGATGCGGGGCTCGAAGGGTCCAAAAGTTGAAAATTGTCTCGTTTGCGGTGCGTCCTGCAAGCTCGCCCTCTGTTCATACATGATTCGGATCCGATCACGTTGTCAACAGCGATGCTGCTCTTCAAGTTTCGCCGCGCCACGAAACGTCCAGATTGCGTGACGCAAAGAGACCACGCGTCCTGATGAGACGTCTTCGAGAGTTGGTTGATTTTCCAAACTAGCCATCTCGGACTCGAAATCAGTCGACAAGGAGACTGAGTCACTCATGGTTCGATTGGGACAGCGAGGTGTAAGGATGCGAATAAGTAGCTGCAACCCGATGTGGCATGATGCATCGTACTATGGCCTGCCAGAGAAATCGGCCGTAGTACTTACTAGCGGGATGAACATGCTTCAAGTTGGAAAAAGGTAGATGACTAGCTAGTGCTATACCGAATATTAGGAGGCTAAATCGGATTCAACTTTATTGGATGAAAATACAACGCGTTGCATGCGAATTGAGGCAATGACCGTCGCGCCTCATGTCGGCCTGATGTAATCGAAGCGACAGGAATGATGCGCTCATCAGAGCCGCTACCTTCTAACTCCAGCGCAAGCTGTTTCTCACACCCTACCTACTACATAGTTCCAACAAAATCTCGCGGCGTACATACCGAGATTTGCAAATTGTGCTCTCGGGGATGATTTCGTCTATTAATTACCGGACCGAGATAGAATTACATAATTTCCTCTATTCCGGACATTCTTATAGGGTAGTGTCCGAAGACCTATTCCAATTCGGACTGGAGAACTGATAAGGGAAGACATTGCCCCCCGCACCGTGGAAGCAGAGATTGAAGCTAATGCAGTGATTTGTTTAGAGGGTAGTCTTCATGAGTTTGAGGTCATCAAAGCTCTACAACTCTTGTGGCAATATCTGGCAGCTAATTGCGAAAATCAATACAAGGGCCAAGCGATATACAGCTGGTGTTTTTCTACATGCACGATCTGACTTGCTCCGCGAAGCCGCACTCGGCAATCTTTTGCGCAGACGGCCCCACCTTGAACTGTACAATCAACTGGAACAGATCGGGTGTATCCCTGTCTGACCTATGGGTGGACGGCGGTGTCTGTCATTCTGCTTCTCGTGCCAGTGAAGGCACAAAGCAAGTGACCTGTCGGAAGCGCGAAATTGGAAGCCAGGCCTGGGTACAAGAGGCCATGGCTATCCAAGCCGCAATTGAGTTCCCGGACCAAAACGGAACCGTGGTACGAAAATGCATCTCGGGGTGCATCGTTGCGTTCCTGAAGGTCAACTGAGTGTAGATAGCTGCGTGCACCGTGGAGGCATCGTGGAGCATCTTTCGATTGATTCAAGATGCGGGGAACCGTTTCCCATGAATTCGAAGCACAGTGAGCGAGCGCGAATGCTCTCCGTGATCCGCATCCACAAAGCGGGCGCCGCCGACTGTTCGGTAGAAGAGCGATACTTTTCAAGACGATCAGCGCTGACAACACTCATCAACTTCCTACTTCGCTGTCGGCCGCCCTGTGGGAATCTCGTGCTCCATCTACGGCCGCGACTGCTCCAGCCTCCTGGTCTACTGCTGGGTAGTATCCGGAAATTCCGAATCGAACTATACGCGAAATTCGTCATCATCGCCACCATGTTGATGATGCAGTCGCGGATCTGCGCTGATCTAAATGAAAAGTGACTAGCGGGTACTCCTTATACGGAAGGATCCGATCACGGTGATAAGTAAAGGGCATATAGATTGCGATCACAACCGAGCTGGGATCTCTCCGAACACAGATTCTAATCTGGGGTGAATGCCTGCACATGTCGAGCAGCGATGTGAGGGCAGTAGGTGAATCATTCTCATTTTCCCTCATTCCTGTAGCAGCACGTTGCCCTTGAGATCGCATATCATGAACGACATAGTTCATCCGTGTCATTGTGCGTCTGCGCTGGCAGATTTTTGGCTCAGAATCTGATACCACATGATCCATGACATTTGAGGCCTGATCACGAGTCCCGCCAAGATTACGCACTCAATGAGAGATCTGTGCATCAACTCTCAAACTGCTTCATCTTGTCAACTGTATGGCAAAGTTCATGGGCGCGTGCAAGCCCCCAGTCGGGAAGCAGCTTCTTCTATGTCTGATTGAACATGGCATGATACGGAGAAAAATGGCGGATATCCACTTCATGTTCTATAATTCGGGGAATCGTGGTAGGATGATATGTATATAACACGGGAAAGAAATCACAGGATGACGTTTTCATTCTTGGATTACGTGAAACAAGGGCTAGTTTTTTTGATGCCAGCGGCAAGGCCAAATGTGTTTGCTCGCAGATGAAAGGAAGGTGGCATGCATGCGACCTGGGCTATCTGGTGGTCCGTGGAACTGAATCTCTTCTTTCTGATGCTCCGTAAATACAACACTCCGTGTAAGCCCGTAGGCCAAATCCTCGAAGGAATCGGCAGGTCGGAGCAGGGCTCCGAATTGCGTATTGCTGTTCTTCACAGTGGAAACGCGTCCTGATTTACCTCGTCCCAGTAAACAATCGCCATCAATGCTAAATAGAGTTTCTCGGCACATTTCACTCCAATTTCACTCCGGGGAAGTAGCGCTGATCTGAAACTGTCGCATTTTACAGACAACGACTTGTTCCTAGACAACATGCATCACCACTGTATCCGTGAAGGCCGCAGGTTTTCACTGTTCAGCATCAGTCATGCCATTCCTATCATCAGATTCCTTACTTGCAGCAGCGCGCACCGGGATACATATCGATATCGAAATCAGAGTTATACTTGGCACTGTCTCTCCAAAGCTGTCAGCGTCGGAAACGTCGTTCATCACGTGTATTTCTGCGCTATATAATGTAGCTTTCGTCTTTGGGATGCTCCACAGAGAGATGGCTTTCTCAATCCGCGCAATCTCTCTCCTGCTCTTTTCCCTTTCCGCGAGCCAGGCGAAACTCTACTCAGATGTCACTGATCTGCCTACGCTTCAGTACGACTTTGTGATCGTCGGAGGCAAGTATATTTTTGTCTGTGAATGTGATCGCACTCTTGCTCAATCTCAAGTCGTACAGGGGGCGCTGCAGGGAACGTGGTGGCCAACCGCCTGTCCGAGAACCCGGCGTGGTCAGTTCTAGTGATAGAAGCCGGTCCATCGTTAGTGAAAACTCTTTGACGCTTCAATTCGTTTGATCGACTATCCGACAGAAATCTCGGCATTCTGGATGAGCAAGTACCCGCGCTGGCTGGTCCTCTCTTCGCCTCGACCTCTCCTTACACCTGGTACTTATTTCCGTCGTGGGTTTTGCATGCATGTTCAATTACGCTTCGCCAGGAAGTACAACACGATTCCGCAACCGGGGGCCGCGAGCAGGGTTATGGGATTCCCCAGAGGTAAAATGTTGGGCGGATCAACCGCTATCAGTGCGTTTCATTTTTTCATGTAGTGTGTGGATAATAATCGGGATTTTAGACGAGATGTGGTATACACGAGGCAGTGCAGACGATTTCAACCGATTCGCCAAAGTCAGCGGTGATCCGGGATGGGGCTGGGATGAGATTTTCCCCTACTTTCTCAAAGTCTGTGTTTTTTGCTCGTTCCTTCAATTGTTTTTTGATATGAATCAGAACGAAAAATGGTCCCCCCCAGCGGACAACCATGATACGAGGGGAGAATTCAACCCGAAGTTCCACAGCACGACCGGCATGAATCCCGTCAGCCTCCCGGGCTTTGCGTGGCCCATCTTTCCCCGGGTCATCGAAACAACAAAACAGTTGCCCGATGACTTCCCATTCATCGAAGACTATAACGGCGGAAACCCGATTGGTCTCGGTGAGTAACGGCATTTCATAATTGAATCGAAGTAGAACACCAGTGGATCGCACTTAGGATGGACGCAAACGACGATCGGTGGGGCACGAGAAGCAGCTCGGCTGTATCATACCTGGCTGAAGAGTTCATGAACCGGCGAAACCTCGACGTTTTGGTCACCGCCCAAGTATCCCGCGTTCTTCCTGCAAGCAGGGGCTCCTCCCACTTCAACCAAGTCGAATTTTCGCAAGATTTCAAAAGTTCGTGGTACTCCAGAGCGTTGGTGTCACTCTTACATCTTGTCAAGAACTTCATGTGGTAACTGCAGCGAAAGAAATTGTGTTGTCTGCGGGGTCCCTCTCAACGCCTCAGGTTCAATTCATTTCTCACAGGCAGGTGCAACAACAGACTGATCGCATACATCGGAATTATTATAGATTCTACTGCAGTCGGGTATCGGTAACTCGACGACGTTGAAGCGCATCGGCATCACCCCTCTGGTGAACCTTCCGAGTGTTGGGCAGAACATGACTGAGCAGCCGCTCGTCTCGAACAGTTGGTTTGCCAACACCACGCAGAGCTACGAGACCTTCAACCTCAACGCAACGCAAATGAACATTGACCTCGCGCAATGGAACTCAACGCACACGGGTCCTTTGGTCAGCTCCTCTGGGGCGCACGTCGCGTTCCTCCGCCTTCCAAAAAACTCAACCATACTTGCCGATTTCCACGACCCCGCTGCGGGACCAAATACACCTCATATAGAACTGGAGTTTACTGTGCGTCTCCGGCCTCATAGGATCGTTGTGTGTTGAACTTACGGCAACTAGGCTGGCATCGGTCTAGAAACGCCTATCCCTGCGGGAGGCGGACACTTCCTGAGTATTCAGGCAGCCGTCGTTTCTTCTGCAAGCCGTGCGTTTCAGTCTGAACTCAGTTTTCCGAACGCGTGTAGATCATCTGTTTATCAGGCGGCACCGTCACGCTGAACGAAACTGACCCCTCGCCTTTCAACACTCCAGTTATTGACCCAGCAATATTTGCGGAGGAGTTTGACTTCCAGACCATGATATTTGCTTTGCAAAAAGTACTCTTATTCCTCTCTGCCCGGCCTGGGACGGGTACGTTCTTGCACCCTTGGATAACCTGGCCGCGGCATTGGTTTCGAAGGATGCTATGGAGTCATACATCCGTGAGACAGTTGTGTGCAACCAGCATCCCGTTGGCACTTCTTCAATGTCTCCCAAAGGCGCGTCCTGGGGAGTCGTCGACCCAGATCTGCTTTTGAAGAAAGCTAGCGGAATCCGAGTCATTGATGCTTCGGTTATGGTGCGCCGCTCATTTTTTCAAGACAAAAGCAGCAATTTAACTAAATGTATCCCTAGCCGTTTGTCACTAGTGGTCATACAATGGCGCCCACGTATGCCTTTGCAGAGCGTGGATCCGACCTCATCAAAGAGACTTGGGGGTTCCTGTAACATTTGTTGTTTTTACATAGAATAAGTATCATTCGGGCTGCGTGTAAGTATTCCATAAAAATGCCTCAACCAGTATCTACACGCGAATGAGTACGATACAGCCCCTGCCTTTGCAGCTCCAGAATAACAATACAGTAAGAGCCAGTTCGGTACCCAAAAGCACTTTTGCTTTTGCTTTTGAGCCAGTAGTAAATTTCCAAATATAGTAAATTTGTGATGGCGGCGTGAATCCGGGTGATTCAGCGTGACAACCTATTCTCACCACACGGCGACGCGTCGTGACAGCCTATTCTCACGACACGTCAACGCGTCTGAATCCCCTGTCCTATGCCTCCTCTAACACTCGCCCTGCGCATGCGACTTATCATTGCCACTGCTTACTTCTGGCAAATGATACAGATGGCTACTATCATGTATGCTAGCCCCTTCTACTGGAAACAGCCATACCATACATCTGCACTCAGCGGGAGAGGATGGCTTGACGAGCTCATTGTTGGCAATCCTGATAGGATAAAATCGGAGCTGGGTATGAGGGTGCATGTCTTCATAGCCCTTGTGTCCAGCTACAAACTCTTGGTGGATTGAAAGATGGTCGGTCGGTGATGGTAGATGAACAGGTCGCCATTTTCTTGTACATTTGCGTAACAGGTCTATCTATCCGGCATGTTGGTGAACGCTTCCAGCGTTCTAATGAGACCATCTCAAAGTATGCTGCATTTTTTTTATCTGCTGTTCTTCGTCCATTAATATCACTTGCTGGCACAGGTATTTTCGCTGGGTTTTATTTGCAGTCACTTCCCCGGCATTCTACAAACACTATGTCCGTCTTCCTTCGGTGGATGATCCTGTCCCTGAATCTATTCGGTCAACCCAAGTTCTTCCCATTTTTCAAGGATGCCATGGGCTCAATGGATGGGACACACATCAACTCTTGCCCTTCTCCAGAAGATCGACATGCTTCCGGAACCGGAAAGGCGGCGTATCGATGAACTGCCTTGCATGCTGCTCCCAGGATATGCGCTTTCTCTATATCCTCAGTGGTTGGGAAGGATCGATGACAGATTCAGCTGTGTATCTTGACGCACGCTTGCATGATCTCACTATCCCTCCCGGCAAATACTATCTAGCAGATGCTGGATTTGGAAGCTGTGATGCGTCCCTTGTGCCATATCGTTCTGTGCGATACCATTTGGCTGAGTGGGGCCGAGCAAACGTCCGGTGAGATTGTCTTGCTCAGACATATACAATGCAGACCTGATTTTTTCCTCCAGACCCGTCACTCGAGAGGAGTTGTTCAACCTTCGTCATGCGTCTGCTCGAAATGTTGTCGAGCGCATATTTGGTGTTCTCAAGGGCAAATGGGCAATTCTCGTCAAAGCCGCGGAGTATGACATGGCTGTACAGGCCCGCATCCCCCCTGCAATGGCAGCCATTCACAATTTCATCCTCCAGTTTGACTCAGAGGAGTGGGATAGTATTCTCGATGCAGAGGACGAGGATCCGAACCCGGAACACGGACTCAAGACCAATTCGGAGACCTTGCAGATAGCACAACCTCAGATGAAGAGAAAGAACGGTCTGAAGCACGGCGGGATGCCATTGCTCAAGCGATGTGGGACAGCTACCAAGAGGAGCTACGGAGACGGGGTGAATTATAGACACGTATGATACAAGACGGATCTATGGCATCATATTTCCAAAGTCGAGATCAAACACAGCGTGCTTATCCACCTGGTCCTTCACCCATCCAACTCGGAGTTCCTCTTCGGCGTCATCGAGAGCGTTATATGTGTCCACCAAGGACACATCTTGACGCAACAGCTCAATGAAGGAAATGAGCTTCTTCGTACCGAGCCACTTCTCGAGTTTCTGGGCACGCTGAATAGCCCGGTGCTTGCGATGCGGTGTCGTCTGGAACGTGGGTTGAGCATGAGAAATGACAGCGGGAGGAGCAGCGGTGGATGGGCCGGCAACTCTGGCCTCCATTGCAATGGCTGCATCCATCGAGGCACCCATACGTGCCATGACTTCGGTGAAATCAGCCGCGGAGGCAGCGATCCCCTCGAGAGCGCGTGCACCAGAAGTACGGGCCTGTCTCCGCGAAGGCAGCGGTGTCAGAGTTGCGGCCCGTTTGCGGCCGGTGGGTTTGGAAGCGAGAGGAAAAGCCTGTGATCTATTAGATGGGCTCGAAACACAGAAGAAAGCATACCTCCTCCTCATCCGAGTTGTCACCCACCGGAAGCTCCCCATCAGGCTTCTCAATGTCCCACTCTGTTGGACTAGAGTTACGTGGGGGTGGGGCACTGGCGGCATCCTCGCCGTCGTCATCATCATTCCCAAGATCATACACAGTAACGTCAGCCTGTCCGGCCTGAAGACATCGCCGCCCTTTGCCGTCTTGGGCATAAGCTGCTCCATCCGGCTCAGGTGAGCCCACCCTGCGTTCCGGAACTGTTTGGCAGCAGGCTTCGTCCGGACGTAGGCATCCCACGCTGAAGCAGAAGCCACGTCAATGCTAGCCCCCGTCTGATTGGACCAGTGAAAGCCGGACGTGCCCTGGATGTGCTCGACGACACGGAAGAGGGTCTTGAGCTGATGGTGGCGTGTCAGTATAGATGCGAGCAGAGCTGTGTACGACACACCTGGGTGAACTTCTGCTGACAAGATTTTGCCGTCTTGGGAGCACCCCGCTCAATTTTTTCATTGACTTTGAGCACAGCAGCATTGAACACAGTCATTTTGAAGTTGCTTCCTCCGGGTTCTGCGGTCGATTTGAATGCAATGAGGTGCTGCAGCAGGACATCTTCGTCTCGGAAGGTCCAGTGGGCTTTTGATTTTTTTGCCGGAGGGTCCAGGGGAGGCAGAGGCATAGGTGGAGGTGGAGGTGGGTCCAAAGCATTTTGCGACTGCGACGCGTCCATAATTACGCGCGTACGACACGAAGAGTCACTCAGAGGAAGAACGAAGGTCACGAAAAATCACACATCACGGAAGTCCTGTATTTGGAAATTTACTACTGGCTCAAAAGCAAAAGCAAAGTGCTTTTGGGTACCGAACTGGCTCTAAGCTGTTCGTTCATTTGATTGGTCACTGGCAGCGCATTTACTTGATTTCCGAGTCGCTGATCGATGTGGCATTCTCTAGCTTGCACCTGTGGAGAACTGTCCTTGGTCCCGCGGAACATCGTTCATATCCGTCTCATCTACAGACGTTTCTACAAATCAAACAGCCCCACGGACAAAGTATTTCCATATGTATTATGATTACCTCGAATCCAATAAAATAATACAAACTGAAGATGCAGCGCTTTTGGTCGGATCCTCACCCGCTCACCTACTCACTTATTCATTGATTGTAGATATTCCATGTCTGCAGGGGTCAGCCTCAGAAAGAAGGAAGAAGAACCGAACACACCTTCCGCCACCCAAGTCCCCAATGTTCCCCAATTGGGCCGTCGATTCCGAATGCCACGCCCTTGAACCACCAGAAGGTGCCGAATATAGCGGTGGCCGTAATCCCAAATATCGCTGCTTTGACGGCAAAGGGAACGCGGGCAGAGGCGAACACGAAGTGGTCGAAGACGTGTCCGAACATTAGGACGGCGAAGTAGAGCGTCGGGAGCTGGTGTGTATGCGGCCCGTCAGTTCAGTAAAGTCTTGTATTGCCGTAGAAATGGCTACGTACGTAGTGATGGAGATATGTGACACGACCCATGATCAAGAACGGCACTGACAACGGGTTCAGACATGATGAATCCACGGATGGAAGAAAGTACCCGCACCATAATGCAAAGCCCACCCGAAGAACGCGACCTTGCCAACGTACAAGAGATGCGCCCACTCGCCTGCATCTCATCAGCCAAGTCGTACCGGAAGAAAAGCATCCAACATACCGTCCGTCATATCAACGTACTTACGCTGCTGTCTCATCAAATACATCACCAGGGCCGCCAAAGCGACGATGAGGCTCGCCGAACTGCCCCACCACACAATCGGATTGCCGATAAGATAAAACTTGGTTTGGTTATCCCCCCATCCGTTCATCCGCAACCCAAGCTGCAAGAACGGCCAGTCGGTGGGCTTGGACGCGAGGATGTCCTCCTTGTCCGGGTCGGGCACGAGCGCGTTGTTGGACGTCATCATCGCGACGTTGAGGTGCCAGAAATCGAACAGGAACGGCGATTTGTAGAATTCGATGTCGCCGGGGGGTACTATATCCACACTCATCAGCTATTTTTTCCGGTACAGAACAAACGAAACGAAAGAAGGGGAGAGAGCAGAACTTACACCGGGCATTCCGGTGCGTCTCCACGTTCCAATACGTATGCTTATCCTTCGGGCTGTTCTCAGGAATGCACGTCACCTCGACCTGCTTCCACCCCCACTGTGGCAGGTTCACGTTCGCCGCACGCAGGTAGCATCCCAGCACCTGATGCTTCAGGCGCATCCTCGTCGTCAACGCATGGATCTTACCCGACGCAACGACGTTCGCGCGCGAGCCACGCTGGAGGTCGTCTACGACCTCGACGACCCAGTAATCGTGCAGGTCTCCGATAGTCGTGTTTCCATACCCGGACACCTCGTGGTGCAGCTTCGTCAACGGCGCTGGAACGCGGTGAGAATGAAGGTTGCGCGTCGTCGGCGCGTGTTGCAGGCGGATGACGTCACCGTCTTGCAGGAAGCGAAGCGGGCCCTCGGGCTCGTATGGCGGCTCGTCCCAGCGCGGGAGAATATCCCACTCGTTGTTGTAGTCTTTGTGGTGATAGCACGTTACTTGCTGTTGGGCGGAGCCGGCGGGGTACAAGTGTGCGTGTGAGTGCAGCAGGCCGCCCCCGTAGCCGACGTTTTTCAGGCTGACGCGTGAACCGATGGCGATTTCTATGGTTGATTCATCATTGCCAAAGGCGTTCCTGTGAAATGAATCTGAGAAACGTACCTAACGGACTGTCTGCGAATTCGTTGCCCTCGAGGCCAGCTTGGAAGAGTGAACTCATCTGCGCGTCGCCGGGTCCGGACTGATTGAGGATCATGAAATGGATTTTGAAAGAGGCCATGAACACGAGAATGGGGAGAATGATCAAACAGATGACGCGTGCTCCCCAGTGCTTGAGTTGATCGCGCTGTGGGGCGTGCTTAGAGAGGCAAAGCGATGATTGTAAGGGATAGATTACTTACGACGGACATGTTGACGTCGCCAAATTTCTCCCAGAGGTCTTCAATGGTGAAGAGTCCGACGAGTGCTGTCACGAACAGGCCGATCATTTTGACGCTGGAGACGCAGCCGATTGAGAGGCCGGTCGAGGCAAGCCAGAACCACCAGCTCAAGGAGAACGACTGGGATCGTTGATTGTGGAATTTGGCCATGCAGAATACGGTGAGGACGGTGAAGAAGAGAAGCATGGAGTCGAGAAGAATGAATCGCGAGATGCATAGCCAGCCGACATCTGCGTGAACGGATGATTAACGTGGTGCAGAAAACAACGAAGGCGTCACGCACCGCAGAGAACCATGAGAGCGACGATATGCGCCGCCCATTGACTCATCCCGAGCTCCACGGCGGTGTACCATCCAAGCGGGACCATCCCGGCGCCAAAGCTCGCGAGTATCATGCGCATCGCGACGTAGGGAATCCCATCTGGATACTCCTCCCCGCTCTTGAACTCGAACCCGCCATCGTAACCTGCGAGTAAGCCCGCGAGCCCGACGAGCATCTTCCCGAGCGGGGGATGCACGTCAAAGTAGAATTCGCGCTTGAGATAGTGTGAGCCAAATTTGCCAAAGTGGGCCTCGTCCCAGACGACAGCCTTGGCATGGCCGATTTTGTAGAAGCGCGTCCAGAAGGAGAGAAGAGTATATATGAGTCCGAAGACGTGAACCGCGTACTCGGGCTGGAGGAGATCAGCCTATAGACATCCTGGTTAGGTCGATTTGGGCAGGATTGTTGGTGGACGCACCAGTGCAAACTCGTGTCTAGATACTGACCGCCCTTCTTGCGGCCTATCCCGCCCATCCTTCCGTCCGTCATCGCGTATCTCAGGGACCTCTACACTCGTCGGTGGGGCTGCGCCGGATTTCGGGCCACGATGCCTGACTCCCCTCGATTCGGTCATGGTTTGTCGTCAGCAGTATAGAACGAATGAGCGTAAAAAGCCTGTAGCCTCGTCAGCCTTTCAGGACATAAATTGCACCAGAGTACCGGGGCGTTGAGAAAATGAACATGGACACTCGTCAAACAAGGATTCAATGCTCACGTTGGGGTTGGAATGGCCCGACACGTTGGCAATATGGCGGTGAAGAGGGAAGAAGCCTGTGATCGGAATCTACGTGATGCGGATCATTCCCAACTGATTACAACCTGCTACAAACAACATCAGACTTTGCTGATGTTGATCGGCACGTGACTGATGCAATAAACATCCGCTCCTCCTGCCCCGACGCCATTTCCAATGCTCTACGCGATCAGCGATCTGCACCTGTCTTACCCCTCCAACCGTGACGAATGGCAGAAACTGACGCCGCATCCAAATGATGGGCTGATCCTCTGCGGCGACCTCGGCGAGAAGGCCGAGCACCTCGATCTCGCCTTCAGCGTCGCGAAAGCGAATTTCAAGGAGGTGTGGTGGTGTCCGGGGAACCACGAGCTGTACTCGATGCCGCTTAAGACCGCCGCGCGCGGCGAGGCAAAGTACGCTGAGTGTGTGGAGCTTGCGCGGCGGCATGGGGTGCACACGCCCGAGGATGATTTTGTTCGGTGGGAGGACGAAAGGGCGGGCGAGGACGGCGCGGGAGCAAAAGCGGCCCCGGTGATCGTAGCGCCCATATTCACGCTATACGACTACACCTTCCGCCCCGCGCACCTGACTAGCACGGCCGCCGCCATCGCATGGGCCGAGGAGACGAGCACCGTCGCCGCCGACGAGGCGCTCCTCTTTCCCGACCCCTACCCCTCGCGCGAAGCGTGGTGTTCCGCCCTCGTAGCCACACAGAGCCAAAGCTCGCCGCGGCTCTTGAGGACGACGCCCCGCTCATCCTCGTGAACCACTGGCCCCTCCGGCAGGACCTCGTCTTCATCCCGCGTATTCCGCGTTTCAGCATCTGGTGTGGGACCACACTGACGGAGGACTGGCACACGCGGTTCAAAGCGGCCGTGGTCATCTCTGGTCACCTGCATGTCCCGCGCACGGACTGGCGCGACGGGGTACGTTTCGAGGAGGTTAGTCTCGGATATCCGCGGGAGTGGAACGAGGTGCGGGAGAAGGGGAAGGACGTCAATGACTTGTTGCGCCTCATCTGGCCAGGACCTCCGCCGCCGGAAAAGGAGCCCGTGGCGACGCAGTGGCGGAGGTGGGGGTGAAGTGGTGCGTACTAAATGCGTTGATATCTACACGTCACTGAATATCTGCGTAAGATGTACATTTTGTAGATCCATCCTGTATCAATAGAAACCTCGGGATATAGGGATTGCCTATCTTCCGCGCATTCTAGACGCCCCATATCGCGGGCCCATTCTTCACCGCAAGAATAGAGCGAGCACGCGCCTCCCCGCATCCCACCTCCCTCGCGCCGCACGCATGTATGTATATCGAGCACGTGCAGGTTGTCCATGCGCGTACTCGACACCACCTTCACGTCCTCTGCGCTCATGCTTGCTTCCTCACTTGAGCTTTCTCAGATCCATCCTTAGGAGCACGAACTGATTAAGCCCTGGAAGCGGTCGGAAACCGCACCGGCTTCGGGTTTTTCATCTTTACGCGACAAGATTGAACTCGGCGAGGAGTCGTGCAACTCGAGCCTGCGCTATGGACCTCCCGGAGTACCTTCTTTTTCTTCTTTCTCGTGTCCCGACGAACCCAAGCTCTAATCTCCGGGAGCCACTTTTTCTTCTTGCGCACCATTGCTTCGTTCCTGTGGTGGTCGCCTCGCGCACTCGAGGCATTTGTTCA
Source organism: Panellus pusillus (assembly GCA_013387415.1). Classification (NCBI taxonomy): domain Eukaryota; kingdom Fungi; phylum Basidiomycota; class Agaricomycetes; order Agaricales; family Mycenaceae; genus Panellus; species Panellus pusillus. The sequence goes on from QVIE01002248.1 coordinate 108,567, forward strand.
CGGTCCTTCGAATTGCGCGTTGCAGTATGATTCAATCAACCCCCGCATTGCTTCGCAAAGCTCGGTGAGGTTCATTTTTCTTTTTGTGGGACTGCTTTTGGAATACCTTCTATACAGGACCATAAACAGGGTTTCAAAGACTGGAAGCGGATGCCGCATCGTCTCCGACGGACGGATTCATGGGACCGATTTGCTCGTTCGACTCGAGCCCGGGCCACAGATGCGAGCCGAGCCCTGCACCCGGCACCGTGACTGCTATCTCTTTTCTTGGACGCCGGTTCGTGGCTTGTGCGCGTACTTTGATGCGAATCAAATCGTTCGAATTTCCCGCTATCTTTAGTAGTGGGTTTTTGTGGTATGGGACCTGAAATTGCATGATCGGGCGTTTTTGCAAGGTCACATGGTGTTTTTTCCACGCTTTCGGCTCCCTCGGCACGGCTTTGGTCGGCTGCCTTTTTTTCACCTGCTCTCTTGATTCGATCTGGTACACCCTCCTGCGTCCCCATGTCTCTCACCGTCCAGGGTCACTTGGCTCGTAGCGTCGGCCGCACCACCGCTGTCGCCACATTTTTATCGTCTTCTTTTCTCCATTCTTGCTTTCCTGGTGCAAATCCCGTCCGCCGGTGCCGGGTCATGTCACGGCTTGCTCGGCTCGGTTTTACACGTCTATGAGCCGGGTGCCAAGCCGTTTCCGACTGGCCGACTTTTAGTACGGCTTCGGCTCGAGCCGCTTCTGAGTTTAGGAGCGATCACATCTCCTGTTTTTTTTTGTTCTTGAGCTGCGCATTCCCTTACCCGTTTTTGCAAGGTCATATGGTGTTTTTTCCACGCTTTCGGCTTGCTCGGCACGGCTTTATCCGGCTACAAGTCGGCTACCAAGCCGTTTCTGAATGGCTGCCTCTTGGCCTCGGCTCCAGCCTCCGCAGGCCTCCGTGCAGTGAAGGTTAGGAGCGATCTCAGTTCCTGAAAGTTTATTCGCTTTGTCATCTCTCCGACTCATCTTGAGCTGCGCTCTTGATTTGATCTGATTCTCGGATCTCCCACCCGAAGGGTGCTGCGAGGAGCGTGCGGAGCACGGCGACGAGCAGCACCGGACCTGTCAATTTAGCATTTCCATTCCTCCCCCTGTACAGTGACTTCCTCTTGTGTCCCTAGGACTGCTCTGATGTACTGGCACAAAAAAAAACGAATTAATTTGAGGCCCGGTGCTGATTTCATTTGTATGCAACCGATTCTGGCCATCAGGAGGGTGCTGCGAGGAGCGTGCGAAGCACAGCGACGAGCAGCACCCGACGTATCAATTTAAGTACTCCCCTTCTAGGTACTTCATTTGATTTTTTGAGGTGCGCTGGTCATTGGCACAGTTTGAGCCACGGAGAAAGCCTGATAGCGGGCACTGCCAGTCTGCCGCGCAAGCGGGCTACGATGATTATTTTGTAGTCTGTTTACTATTTGAGCCGGGGTTCGTGACCGGAGTACAGCGGGTACGGGCACGGCTTCAGCATGCCGAAGCCCTGAAACCTGCAACTCACGATTTCTCGGCAAGCCTCAGGCTCAGTGCCGCTGCGTGATCCCATCTGATGTCTCGTCTATCGGACGTCCGACGAGGCCCCCAGCAAGGACCTGGGTCCTGACCTTCTGTCAGAACTGGAATCTTGCTTATCTTTGAACCATGTCAAGGTCTTAGGTGTGCCGTGGATTGCTGGCATGCCGGAGCATCTCATAGCGGCTCCAACAGCTTTGAACGAAAAGTTTATCGCATTTGAACCAACCGCGGTTAGATGACTAACTGCGGGTACACCGAACGGGTTCTTCCAAGTACGGGTATCGGAGAGTTTGGGTGCTGGTCACTGTTTCGGCACAGGCACCCGTACATCTCACAACACTTATGATATCGATAGGGTCGCCACTTCCGCTAAGATTGTAATTGATGCACGAGTCCACTCCATTCCGGGGCTTCACAGCATTCGAAACGCGACGTATAATGGATCGCTCGGGGTAGTTTCGGAGAACTGGCTATTATTGCAGGCAATTTAATCTCGAACTCCGTTTCCCGTACCCATCAATGCGGTCTATCTCCTCCGTGCAGCTCCCAATAGAAACATATCGGTCTCCGCATGGGAGTCTTTGATGCCGCATGGAGACCGTATAAGATCCCACCTTTGCGCTTCCGTTCGTTCTCTGTCATTATCTGCTGAAATGGCTGACCCCCTCTCGGAGAAGGAATACAGCAGCGACGATGGCTCAGATGCCCCCCTGCTCCAGAGCTATACCAGCGCCCCGCTGGACTCCGCGGCTTCTACACCCACCCTCGTACTCAGATCGCCCTAGTTGGATTCATCTGCTTCATGTGTCCCGGTCTCTACAACTCTTTGGGCGGTATCGGAGGCGGTGGACAGATTGACGAAACCACCAGTATGCTTATTTTCATCTCTTAATGGTCTGCAACCAACGCCTCCAAGGTGCCAACTCCAATGTCGCCCTGTATTCCACGTTCTCCGTCATGGCTTTTCTTTCGGGATCCGTTAACAATAAGCTCGGTTCCCGTCTTACCCTCCAGCTCGGTTCTCTCGGCTATGGTCTTTATATTGCTGGCTTTCTGTGAGTTATCTGGTATCACCTTGAATGGATATTAATGTACCATCCAGTGTTCTCAACATTCACCCCCATGCCAAGGCCTTCCTCATCGTCGCTGGTGCTATTCTCGGCATTTGCGCAGGACTGCTTTGGTCTGCCCAAGGTTCTCTGATGATGGCATACCCTACCGAGGCGGACAAGGGTACATTCATTTTCATTTTCTGGGCTATCTTTAACAGTGCGCATCTCTTCTGCTGTTACTCCCTTTCGCTTTCGTGGTTCACATGCTCACCCAGTGGGTGGTGTTGTTGGTGCCGCTGTGGCTTTCGGGCAGAACTTCCATGTTACAGTACGTCCATTTGACGATCGGAAGGAGTCTGAGACTGATATTCTCACAGGCCGGCTCTGGTGAGTTCAGCCTGAGAGTTGAGAACTTTTGCTTGACATGGACGCTTATAACAGTCAATAATGGAACATACGTACGCAGGCTAGCCCAGTTCACTCTGGACTATCATCCTAACGATGTCATTTAGATTGTTTTCCTTGTTCTTACCGTCGTTGGTGCATGTATACCGCTGGTCATGGTCGACCCCAGGTAAGTACTCAGGCATTTTCTCTCTTAAAATCCGGTTATCAACCAGGCATCGGCAACAGAAAAATGATCAGGACCGACGGAACCAAAGTCACAATCGCGGAACATCCCAGTTGGAAAGTTGAGCTCATCGGTCTCTATGTCACCCTCAAGACCGACCCATACATCATACTATTGTTCCCAATGTTCTTTGCCTCCAACTGGTTCTATACCTGGCAGTTCAATGAGTTCAACGGTGCCCTGTTCAACATTCGCACGCGATCCCTAAACAGCATGCTTTACTGGACGGCCCAGATATTCGGCTCGCTCGTCACGGCCTTCCTGCTGGACTTGAAGAATGTTCGTCGTCGCACCCGCGCCTACCTTGGCTGGACCCTCGTCTTTATAATGATGTTTGTCGTGGACATCTGGGGATACGAGTATCAGAAGTAGGCTGATCTCCTCCGAGTCCGGGATTATCTTCTCCTTACATTCATGCAAAATTTTAGAAACTACACTCGTGCCTCCATCGCCGCCATTGCTCCTGAGGACAGGATTGACTTCAGTCGGTTTCGCTTGGGCGTCTATTTCACTGCGAAGGTTCTGATAAAGTTCTGCAGAGGACAAGAAATACGTTGGAAGAGTTTTCTTGTATATCTGTATGGGCCTGCTCGATTCCATGTGGCAAACGTGTGTCTAATAACCCATGATTCATTCCTACAATTCATTCATGAATCAATATAGCACTGTCTACTGGATCATGGGTGCCATGTCCAATGACCCCAGCAAACTCGCGTACTTCGCCGGATTCTGTGCGTTGCTAAGTTGGAGTAGACATACTGAACATTTTTCCCCAGATAAATCCATTCAATCTGCCGGTGCCGCTGGTGTCTGGCGCGCGGACGCTGTTTTGCTTCCGTACGTATATGCGGATTTGCCACCTTGAGGGAACCGCGGTGAACAGCACTTGCAGGTACATGAACGTGTTCGCGTCCACGTGGGCCCTCTGTGCCGCAGGTCTCCTCTTTGCACTCCCCGTGATCTACCTCCGCATCAGAGAGCACACGGAGTTAGCTGATGAAGCTATGTAAGTCTGTGGTGCATCTCTTTTTGTAACCTTGGATCATGTTTCTCTGTTACCTAGCGCCCGTCTGGACGAGGATGGACACATCCAGTCAACAGACGCTGTCTCAAGGCAGCTCGGGGTTGGTGAAAACGGTGGAGGCATAAATATTTACAGCCTGTAGTACTCCGGAATACTTCAAGTTCCCGAAACTGGTGTTCCTCAGCGGGACCGTGCCGTGTAGATTTACCTTACCTTACCTTACAGTCGCTGACAATTTATCATAAATCTATCGGACGATCAAGGTTCTGATTAGAAGTTTGGCGTTAATGAGCCGATGGAGATGATGGTTTCTTCCCACGGTTGTGATTATTGTTGCCCTTCCTAGCCTGCGCAATAGGCTTCTCGTATCCTCAGCTCGGCATGTCAGAATCACGCAAACGGAGTGGTAGGGCCAATGCGTAATAAATACAGTCGCGACTTGTGATGAATTCAGAAGAGTGGAAGTGATCTCAACGCAGTTGAATCCGTGTTCTATATTTTGATAGTACCAGTACAGCATCTCTCGGGGAGTGGTGCTGGCCTGGAAATGGTGGAATAAAGGGCTCTAAATGGGTGAAACCTAGTCCTTCACAAAGCAAAGGAGAAGAAAGTAAAATCTGCCTGCCATTGCGCATTATCATCATCTCAACCGCGCGCAAGCTTTTGCGCTAAAAACTGAGTCCTTCCTTGCATCTGATGCTACAGTATACTCGTTTGTCAGCGGCCCCATAAAACCACCTGAGATTTCCTGAACTGACGTAGTCATCACCGTGCTTGGAGGGGTGCAGCAAGAGATATTTGGTGCATTCGATGTAAACTTGGGCATCATTTTGCCCGTAAATGTCGCTGTTTGCAATCGCTTCCGCGTTTCTCTTATGGGCATTGGCCAAGAGGTGGAGAGGGATCTCGTCCCAAAGGGTCGCAACGGCCATCTCGGCCATGTGGCGAATTCCTGAACGCCTTGTTTCTAGTATTTCTCCAAGGAGCATGAAGATAAGAACGAACCGGGAGGTTGATTACCGGGGGGCCGCCCTGGTTGTTCAGCTGGACGATACAAAATCGGATGAGAACCAAGTAGAAAAGCTGGGCGATTCTTGTTACACCAACGATCTTACGGAGAGCCGTAACCTCCTCTTGAAGCTTTTGGAAGCGCTGGATAGTTTCGGAATTAATCCTTTGGGATTGAAGAATCCTACTTGGAGCGAGTCAGAAGAAATCATCAGTAGAAGGAAACCCGACCTCTGCAAAGTGAGAACCTTGTTCGACAGAGAGTGAACGCGAGTCGACAGACGGACGTGGTCGAAAGTTTGTTCGGACATTGAGTTGCAAGTAAAATATATGGATCCAAAGAAAGGAAAGGAGTGGTGATGAAGAAGTGCAGGAAAAGTCTCTCGTTTATATAGGCAACACTGCTCCGACGAGTATGCACAAGGCTGCACAGAAAGACCTTCTCAGGCTTGCGCGATCTCCGTGGTACAGCCTACTACAACGCCCAACATTGTTCGACACGGACAATTAATTATGCACTTGCCCCTGACATGAGAATGATATGTAGCCTACCCACGTATTCGCCCCTGAGCCAGACTTGGAAAGATGGTGTGCAACTCACTCCGTAACCCGCGGGTCACTGGCTCGCGGCGCTTAATGATCTCCGATCGAAAACGGTCCGGTATCCGTCGCTAGAGAGATGAACCATCATTGCGTTTCACTGACACCACCCATGTTGAGATACAATTGGAACCAGTAATCAGTTCTTCATAGCCTACAGCGGCAGTTGTGATAAGAAATTGACTCAAGGGTGAAGAACATTCATGGCCCAGTTACTGACGAGGTTGTACCTACTACCGAGGCTCTGCTAACTCCAACCATGTGAGATGAAATAGCCGGACAAGAAACGAATCGGAATTCAGGGGCTCCTGCTGCGAACAAAACGATTGAACGGCAGAGTGTGGCCCACATGCGGGTCCGGGTTCTAATTACCTATGTGTCAATGTCAATAAGCATTCCTTCCGTAATGCTCGAGCCTTCGCTGTAAAACATCAAGCGTTCCAGTGCTTCATCTGATTCCTGAAATCTCAGCCGAGACTCAGTCTCAGTCTTGCCGTCATCAGGCTGCTAAAATTTGCTCGTTCGGCTCCAGCCTCCAGCGCAGAGCCACCATGATAGATATTTGGAGCCAACCAACTACATTTTAACCTTTTTTTTTTCGTTCATATTCATGTACCCAGCGCCTGCATACTGGGAGTGATTCAAAAACTTCAAAGCCCAAGAAGTTTCGTGGAAATTTCGATAATTGCACAGACGCACGGAACATGTGGTAAAGGTTAACCCCGGACAAGTGATTAGATGGGAACGGGCCGTCGGGGACAAATTCATTGATCACCTGGGAGAATGATGCGCGTTTTAAAAGAGGGAATACATGATTACCTGGGAGATTACTCAGAGTACCTGGGAGATCATGTTTAGTGCCTCGGGTGGTAAAGTATATGGCTGGATAGGGCCTGAGGATGTGGCGAAAATCTAACGAATCTCCTCCCAGTCTCGCATTTCAAATCTTCGATACTAAAGGAGGCATAATTCAAACAGCAGAACTTGAGTGCGACATGCCCAGAAAGGACCGGGTGGGATGTACGAGGGGTGAAAATGATTGTCTCTCTGCGGGCATATCTGGCATGAATGGGGAACCAGAGTAACGGAGATGCTCAATATAAGAAAACTCGGCGTTACATTGGAATGTGTGTGATACCAGATTGCGGTACAATGTTCGTGGTCGAAGCCGCAAAAAATGGGGACACATGAGTTATGATCACCGCCCTGAGTCCGAGCGCTCATCCAGTTTTCTGTTCGCCACGGGCCGATGTCGATGATTCTTTCTTCCCACGGTTGTGATTAATGCACTTGGATGGATATTATATTCAGAGGAGCAGTACAGTATCTCTAAGGATGTAGTACAAGTTCCCGTAGCTGCGTACATAATATTCTAGAACTGTCCAGTCAATGGCCAGGTACTGGTGGAGTAGATGGTTCTGCATGCCTGGAATATGATTTTTCGGGAAGGAAAGGAAAGAAACTGCAGTCGCACCAGTATTTCAATTCTGCGCAAGTCTCTGCGCTAGAAACTGAGTTCTTCTCTGCATCTGGCGCTACAGTGGACTACCAGTCAGCGCAAACAGGGAACAATAGTATTTCTAACACTCGCGTATTCGTTCCCCTGTTTGGTGGGGTGCAAGAGAAGATACTTGTTGCACTCGATGTACACTTGAGGGTCATTCCGCCCAAGTTCGTCGCGGCTTGATATTCTTTCTACTATTGCTTTGTGGGCATCAGCCAAAGCGAAAAGAGGGATTTCATCCAGAGGGTCGCGACTGCCGTTCCGGTGAGTTGATGGACCGCTGAGAGCACAGGTGACAGTGATTCAGTCATTTTACTACGAAGTACAAACATAAGGACCCACCGGGTGGATATTGACCGGGGGGGCCGCCCACGGTGTCCAGCTAGAAAGTACGTTGAAATTGGATGAACTGAGCCACAAGGCCGGGAAATTCTTCTTACAGCCACGGCCGCACGGAGAGCAGTAACCTCCGCTTGAAGCGCTTGAAAGCATTGGATGGTTTCAGGACTGACCCTTTGGGATTGAAGAATGCTGTTTGTAGCAAGAATGAGAAGAGATCTAGATGTAGGAGCATATAGATAAGCCTGACCTTTGCAAAGCGAGAACCGCATTTGACACAGAGTGGATGCGGGTCGACAGACTGACGGGGTAGAAGGTTTGGTCCGACATTGGAGTGCAAGACAAATTCGATAGACGGAAACAAGAAGGAAAAGAGCGGTTATTACAAACTGCATCGACAGCTCGCCCATTTTATATCGGCAAATTAGGCGCTGGAAGAACTACGTTGGACACTGCTCCGACGAATATGCAGAACATTGACCAGAGCGAACGTCTCAGGCTTCTGAAATTTTCGAGCACTGCTTGTAAGGTTCAACACCGATTGATTATGGACCGACATATGATATGTCGCTTACTGGAGCCAATGCTAGACTTTGAAACCCAGCCCGTAACCTGCGGGTCACTGTCACGGCGGCGCGGCGGTGCCGAAGTGCAGCAGATGGAGAAGGTGATACGCGTGCCGGCTTCCGGCGCTTCGAACTCCGACCCGCTAACCGTCCAGCATCCGCCGCCACATTGATGCACCGTCACTGCGTTTTAAGGCTGACACCATGCATGTTGAGCTACGATCGGGACGATTACCCAGGCACATTATAATGCTCATAGACTTGCTGTGATTCACTGTGAAAAGTATCGAGTCAATAAGGACAGTGTTGAACATTTGTTTCTGTGAAGTTCAATGACGAGGTAGAATCGTTCTCAAAGTCCAAGCATGTGAGATGAGAGCGTGGTGGGAGGTCCGTCGCACAAGAGACGACCTCGTGGTCATACTACGAGCACACCACTGGACAAGCCGAGTTTTTGACGTGCAAAAGCCGCTGAGTCGAGAATCGAGTTTTGATCTCCTCCTATGTGAACAAGTGTTCCTTTCGTGATACTCAGACTTTCGCGCCATCGTAAGGAAGCAATCATACAGCTCTAAGTTATACGAATCAATTTCAGGCCCCACCGGTCGTCCATAAGTCGAACACAAAGATGCGAGAGCAAAGTTTACTCGCCCCTCGATTAAACAAGCGACATAAATATAATGCGGTGCTTACCCCTGGCCTGTGTCCACTCTTATCATGCATTTGCCCGAATCACTGTAATCACAAATTTACTGGGTCTGGTGTCACCGACATAAGATATGGGAGTGGACTATCAGGTTATCGGAAACGAGACGAAATGAGGGATCAAAGTTGGTCGTCCATGACGTCGAGGTTCATTCTGCGTAGTTTCAAGGCTTTCGCCGACGGCAAGCTCCTGCTTATTACTGACCTCAGATCAAATCACTGTCCTGGGTTCCATGCGTATGTGCATTCCTTTCGTCAACACAGGCGTACATCAAGATTCAAGACACAACGCGCAACCGAAAGTTTCCGAAACTGGAGACGTCAGGTTCAGTCGATTCCGATACTTGTAATGGACGGAGTTGAGACTGACAATGAGACCTTTCCGTTGCTCGACGCTGGCACAGGAAAATCTGATGCGTTCCGCTTTTTTTGTAGTGCTCGCTACTTGTTGAGTTGTTCCAGACAAATCTCACTGACTTACTAAATGCAATCAGATCCCGTTGTTGGCTCAGCGTGGCTGAAGGTATCCTATTTGGATACAAGCCGCCGACGGGAACAAGCGACATATGCAATGAGCAGCTCACGTCGTCAAAAATGCTCTCAACAATTAGATGTAAAGGATGTCGGAGGGGGACAAGCACTGAATGAACGGTTTTCATTTGTCCCTCTTCGAAGACTTCACAGCGAAATTGTTTCGTCATGTACCTTCAGTACTGTAACGATGCGTGTATGCGCTACGGGGTAGAATATACAGATAAGTATTATATGTCTGGCTACAGAAAACATCATGCGTGACGTAAAGCGAATGGGAATCGGATACATGGATTAGTGCTACTACTGCCTAAATCCGCCCACAAAGTTGTTGTTTTTATCCTGCATCGGGAAATAGATCAGTGTCCAAGCTCCGGGAGGGGATGAAACCGGACACACATTGACATGGGCCTGTGGCGGCGGACCGGGAGGCTACACCGAGCATATTGGTCAGCACATAATGACTCCGCAGCACAAGGTGGAATGTACTGGACTCACGGGTGCATACTGCTTCTGCGGCTGCGCAGTGTACGGCGGGGGCACGGGCTCTCCAGCTGCTGGTGGGTACTCCGAGGCTTGGTTACCATAGTGCTGAATCGGAGGATTTTGGCCCTGGTTTTGCGCGGCCCATGGACGACTGTCCATGAAACCACCTCCACTGCCGAAATTCCCAAAGCGCGAAGGCTTCCCGGCGAAGCCAGCGCCACCGGCACCGCCTGGGCCAGCGAGGATGCCCGTGGAAGCGCGTGTGCGGCGTCTGTATGCCATGGACAAGAAGCATAGGAGGAGTAAGAATACTACTACGGCTGCGGGAGACCTCCCTTAGTACTGCCAGTACTCCAGAAAGAGAGTGCGACAAGACACACCGACGACGGCACCGATGATCCGCGAAGCGGTACTACGATGGTTGTTGTTGAAGTTGTCGAAGGCATGTGCAGGGGTGATTGCAAGGCCGATCGCAAGCGCGACGACGGGAAGGTTTGTTGAGTACATGGGGGTGTGAGAGAGAACAACGCGGCTGCCCGAAGGCCATGCGCTTTATATGACGCAAGGTGGGGCCACTCCTAATCTTATCGCACAGCCTCGGCTCTTCGGCAATGGTGATCGTCTCGGATCAGTTCCGTGCTGTCCCGCTGTCCCGAATGCTGTGCGCTTCCAGCTGTGAATAGGGCTGTGTTGAGAATCAAATGTTAAATAACCGGCTTGATCTCAACATGTTATTAACATGTTAAATACGTATTTAACAACAGACCCCTCAGATGAGCTGTTAAAAATGTGTTACAAATTACAATATCTTGGGTCGAGTATCAGTGTCTTGCATAGTTTTGCCCAAGTCCATTGAAAAACTATTTGAGGGACCAGACGTCTCAATTCAACTTCAATGAAAATTTAAGCTTGAGCGGCGTATTATGTCAGTGGTCACAGAAATGACTGCCTTTCAGTTGCTGATGCGGCCACGCAACAAGGGCAAGATGGCTGGTCCATTGGCTTCTGAGCCGCTTCTCCCACATCGACGTTTCCAGGAGTAGGTTTTCCGCATTTTTAACACGTTATTTTCGTTTTTAACACGTTATTTAACATGTTAAATAACAGAAAATTTTCGCGCTTCGCGCGGTTACGGCATGTTAAAAACTTGTTAAATTACAGGCCATTGTTATATATCCACTCGGTGGATGCGGCATCTGTTATATAACAGGCCCGGAAATGATTTCAACACAGCCCTAGCTGTGAACTTCGAATGCTGTAAACTCATAGGGAAGGAATCGGAGAGACTCCAGATGTCTTCCGCTGGGAGATCATGTTCAGGGGCAGGCCGATTACGGCACCGACGACGGCGCTAAGCAGTCCAGAAACTTGCCGGAAACTAAGATGCTGTGCAAGCGGGTGATCCGTCGGAGGCATTGGTCTCGGCGTCGGGTCTCGGCGTCGGGCTAAGCACTGATGGGCCGCCCAGCATGCGGCCGCAGGCCGCTAAGACCACCCCCGCATCGCGATCTTCGACAGTGTGAGGAAGCAAACAGAAAACAATAGGTTGATAATAGGGCCAGTGTGTACTTATCCTAAAAGAAGTCTAAAAAATCCGAGGCCTTCGAAAAGGTGAGACTAAACATGAGTAGACTCAAATTTCCTGAAATTTCTATATTCACTCCTGTGCCCCATTGGAGTTCTGCGAGTTTGCATCATGCGAATCCAAGTGTGCAGGACAAATGTCCGATTTATTATCACGAGATGGAGGCTCGACTATGTGGTACAGGTTTTCAACGGATTTTAGTGGTTGCGAATTTCTGCCTTGCAGTTTTTCACTCGCAAAATTAAGATCTAAAGACCATGCTCGCAAACTGCGTTTTCCAGCGGGTAGAAGGGAGCTAAAGCTTACAAAGAGCGCTAGCTTCCTCATCATCTCGTCAGTATCCGTCCAGATGACGCTCAAGGGTGCGAGTCCTCCTTTCCATTTGGTGCTTAATGAATGCGTCAGTCACATCCAGCTAGCCCTAGCGCACTCCGGCACACTGCCGCACTCACGAAATTCTTATCGCTCTTGGTGGGATGCAAGTGGAGATACTTCACACACTCCATGTAGACCTCTTCGTCTCTTTCCCCATGCCCGCCGCTTCTCGCGAGCGCGTCCGCCCTTTCTCTGTGCGCATCAGCCACAGCGTGTAGAGGTATTTCATCCCAGAGTGTCGCAATTGCTTCTTCGTATAGCTCGTTGACCCCTAGAGCGCCTGGTTAGAACAAATCTGGGAAACAGTGCGGAAGAGTGACGAACGTGAGGTTGGAGGGCGGTGTTGGCCGTCCAACTGTCAAATTTCAGAATCAATGCAGTATCAAAAGACCGATCTTGGCACCCCAACAGCCCGCAGAAGAGCAGAAATGTTCTCCTGGAGCTTTCTCAAGCAGTGCGCAGTATGGGGTGTGTAACCCTGAGCTAGAAGAGCCCTTTCAAAAGATTCTGAGATATTACGACCATGTTTGATCAAAAGGACCGACCTATGCAGTTCGTCTGCCGCGTTTGATGTGGACTGAACGCCAAAGGAAAGGTGGACAGGTTCCATATTTTGTCTAACCCGAAAACTTATAGAATTGTAGACGAGGTGGGATAAGTGCTTGAGTGGGTTGTTGAGTCGTTGACGGACACAAGTGAACCCGCTTTCCCTTTTATAAGACACGTTAGACGCCAGCACTGGTGGGTGGCATGGTCAATGCCGACCTGAACATGCCGACCCATTCTTCTGACAATTCTAATTGCTGACAATTCCGTTAATTTGGCGTCAAGCGACACACAAGCTGTGTGGACAATCAGCACTATGACTCACAGGAAGCGCACTGTGGACACAAAGTGCCACGCTTTCGGAGGTCGGTCACCGTCGACTTGTTCTCCCCATCCGAATTCGAAGGCCATCGAAACAAGCGCTACCAAGGCGCCAATTGTGCTGACACTCTCTTGACACTTTCACGCATCGCAACTGGAATAGTCGACGCAAGGTGTACACCAGCTGTTAAGTTAAGAAAGCGAAAAGCACGGAGGGAGTATTAGCGGATTATAATTGCAGGTGTTTGTGGTGGTTTCGATAAGGTTCAGAATTCATACGCAGGAGAAGCAATTATAATTTCATCAAACTCTTCAATCTTGTCAGCACGTTCTAACTTCTGACTCACTGGTGACTAGTGAGTCAGATCGAAGAGCGGAGGGAGTATCAGAGGATTGGAATCGCAGGTGTTTGTGGTGGTCTTGATAAGGTTCAGAAATGATACGTAAAAGAAGCAATTACAATATCATCAAACCGTTCCCAGAATCACTAGTGACAATACTACTTTGATTTATTCCTCGAGAAAGCTAAGGC
>QVIE01002014.1:0-29325 GCA_013387415.1 Panellus pusillus
TCGACCCGTATGACGAGGTAGCAGGCCCAGACTACCGAGTCCCGAGTGTGCTATATGATGGAATGCCTGTGTCTGAGGATCCCGAGCAAGGCATGCATGATAAAAATCACACCGAGGTGGTAGAAGAGAGACGGTAAGCTGATAATCCTATCCTATCCCAGTATGTAGTGTTGTAGACATTTTGGACGTATCTTCGGCACTGCACTCAGAGTCACTGTACATACATGACACATTTCAATTCACTGAAATTGGCATCTGACGGGGGCAAATAGTGCAAAGCTAACTTGGACTCGAGCACTCATGACCGAGTGCCGTCGACTGCCAACGCACTGAAACGTAGCGGAACCTCCGCCCTGACGCCTAGAACACCGTTCAATACACATATGCATAGGCGTCGTAATGCCCAGCGGAAGCACATCATTCAGTCGGCAAGTAGTCCCAAGTACTGGGAAGCTGGTGGACTTACCAGAATCAGTTCGATTCCCTGCTCTACCAACTGCACGTCGTCGCCTTCTTCCTGTCACCCTCAATAGTCACCCTCATATTCCGCTTTCTGTCACAATCCCAATGTTCCAGGCAGGCTGGAGAGCTTGATTCCACCTGGTCGTTGCGCGCGTTCTTTGCCTTCCTGATAATCCCCAATGCCGTCGTTGTGTGGAATCATGCTATCTCAGGATCTTCAGACGGCAAAGCTGTTATCCTCGATTTTATTGGCATGGGTTCGCCCATCAAGCTTTGGTCTAGTCATAGATGACTGACTGTTCGCCAGCATACGCGCCTTCCAAATTCCAACTTGTTTCGTTGGATCTCTTCATTGTGTTTCTGCAGATGGTCCTCGCAGCCATCGCATTCGAGACGCCAATTACGAAGGACGAATCGACTGACACGTCGCCGGCCGCGACACCCTCCAGTGTTTTCCCGGATCGCTCAAAACCTTTTCCGCCGTCTCCGTTCGTTGTGGACCTCAAACTTAGCGCATTCATAGCGCGCATGCGGACACCAGTGCCTCCTGGATCGCGTAGCAGTAGTGTCGATGGTTTGCCCTTGCCAAACACAACTCCCTGGCGCCCGGGATGAGTTTGAGAGTTCTACTAGGGCTTCCAGGAACCCGGAGAGAATCTAATGAGCCCGGGGACGGGAATGAGACAGCGAGGATACCAGGGGCTTTGTATGGATAATAATAATTTGATGTATTGCCATATTCGGCCAGCCTGCTTGGTGCTCACCTCCACCACGCATGATCGCTTTCGACAAATTCTTGCTCATTGGCTGCGTTTGTGTGGTCCTTGCCCTTGTACTCTATTTCTTCTACTTTAATCGTCTAGTTTCTTTCCTCCTTGGCCTCATCTTTCGTGTCCTGTATTGGAACGACGGCCCGTTCAGCGTATGGCTTGAAATCGGTGCTATACTTTCTCAGCGCTATGAACCAGTTCTCAACTTCAATTCAGGCTCTATTCACTTTTCTATCCTCACTGGCTCGGTTCTCATCAGGGACTTGCGATACCATTCAAGCAACCAAACCATTCGGATAGTTAAGGGACAAATTGAATGGCGTTATTGGATTCGAAAACCCGCGTCCGCCGACGATATTGCGCCAATTCGAGTTATCGACGACCGTATGCCGACAGTTGATTCCTGGGTGCTCTCTGGTCGCTGATAGTCACGTCGTAGCAAAACAGACACGTCCCCGCTCTCATGCCGCGTGAACATCTCCTTGCAAGGCCTTGAATGGTTCTTGTATAACCGAACCGCTTCCTATGACGCGATAATCTCGCAAATGGGTGGCAAAGAACCTGGTCGTCCAGTCTCACGGAATACCGGTCACCAGTCTTCCCAAAGATCTACATTTCCGGGTCCGTCTTGCTGTCAAGTGCTCCTTCATTCGTGTGCTCATTCAGCTCAGTATACTCGGCATCCCTGCTGGCGCAATCTTTGCGAGTGTCCTCCTTCGTTCAAAACGCATGGCTTTCCGTCAGACAACAATTGCCAACTCTCGATCCCAAGGATTTGCTTCCGTTGGGTATACAAGTCACCAAAGGCGCCATCATTTGTGGCAATCAGTCGACCCCAAACCTTCTGGTTGCAGAGTTCCAAAGAGCGGAGGGAATGTTTGGAATTGTCCAAGTCTGTCCTACATTTTAGTGTCGTATCGGTCTGACCGCTCCGCCCCAGTCTCGGTCTAAACATGATCTCTACAAACAGCTTTTGCATCTCAGTTTCCAGAAGCCGCTGTTGCGCTTCGTTGAAAACCAAGATCATCGAGGTCCAATGGCTGACACGGGGGAATCGCTACATCATGTTAGACAGTTCGTCTTCGCACAAGCTCCCTATTTCGGATCAATAACTACCAGAATTCAGACATTCGAAGCTTGACCGCATTTCTGAATATCTGTCGTGTCAAGCATTCGGGAAACTTTGGCGGTTCTGGGGACTGTCGAAGGAGTTTTCCGCTAGTCAGGATCGCGGCGACCCTCCTGTCCACGCATCTAAGTCACACGGGAAACACAGCAGTCTCGATGAGGATACTCCTCCGAGCGCAGATTTCTCTGCCTGGGAATATGCAATAGAACGCAAGGTCTTAGAGGCCCCTGTCCTCGAACTAACCTACTATGTTGATGTGGTTGGAAATGTTCCTTCTCTGCCTGATCCACCAGCACACGAGCTGGGGGACATTGGAAATGGGGACATGGGACCGGAATGGGGTTTCGATGTGGTTGTGAAAGGTGGCTTTTTGCGGTACGGACCCTGGGCAGATCGGCAGCGGTAAATTCTCGCAAATGTTTCGAACGGGCCGTTTCTCATTCTTCAAATCAGTGCCGAGCTTCAGAAGACATTTTTTCCCCCCACTTATCGAGATACGGAGGAAACGCCTCGTCTGAAACCAGGGGATAAACGGGTTTGGACTGCCATGCAGGTTTTCGTCGAGTTGCGAGATGACACAACGTTGTATGTTCCCTTCCGGGAACCCTCCAAGGTTCTTCCCCTCTTGGACAAACGCTTTCGAAATCTCATTGGGAGGAGTAGAATTGGCAATGGGATGGGCAAACAGATATTCCACGACCAGGTAAAAAACGGGAACCTGCGTCTATCCATGTCACCATCGGCGATCGTTCTTCTATCAACTACATGGTTCCAATGGTTGCGAGCCGTTCAGGCTACGAATCAGTTGTAGAAATTCACCTCGATACGATTGCGGTTACATCTAGTCTCAACGATATCGGCCTGGTATCGGCGGAGTCTTGCCGGGTTCGTTTCACCTTGCTTTCAGTCATGATTATTTGTAGAAGTTTGTTTCCAGATACGTGGTGACTTGCCTTCACCGCTGCGATGGAACGCTCGAAGAACCTGGGACATTGGAATTTTCCTTCGTCAACCAGTCCTATACATCTTAAGGGACCACATCAACATGTTCACTGACCTAGGAAAAGACTGGACTGCAGGGCCACCGAGTGATTACTATAGATTTGTCCCCACAGTGTACAACGTCGATCTGGAGCTGCACCATTTCGAGCTCAATTTATACGTCAACGATAATAATATCATCGACAAGCCTCTCATAAAAGACGAGAATGGTCAGTACAATTCCCTCGTATTTTTTCGTGGTTTCAAACTTCGGCCAGCTCTTCTCACCGTTCGGGGTTCACATCTGAAAAACATTGTCGAAATTCCATCCGACACTTTCAGGCCTGAATCTACGATGATCACTTTCTCTCTGGATGTACCGGATGTATCGGTAAATTTATCACTGCCGCGGTGGAATACATGGGCCTTGCATGCTCCCAAAGATGGACACAGTCTCGCGAAAGCTCGAGTATTGCATATGGACGCTTCATATCGATACTTCACAGAGGTCCGCGACGATCACGTGGAACAATTCAAACTCTCCTTCGCGGTACGCCCATTTTTAACGCCCAACAGCTGTTACCGATAACTTGGCTAGGTGCGCGACCTCGTCTACAAAGGCGTGGGCTGGTCTATTCGGTACTTCATGATCCTTCAAAATAACTACTTTGGGTCTTTCACGACTTTTTCGACGCTCTTCGAGCATCTTGACAACCGTCGAAAAGGATTGCCACTTGGAAATCCCATCTCTCAGCAATACAGGAAAGGCCAGGTCGGTGCGCAGCATGAGGAGATTTTCTTCAACCAACCCCTTCGTTTCTAGAGCAATATGCTGCAAGTTGAGCTCGACGTGGATCTTCAAAACGGGCTTATGGTCATCCCGGCAGGCCTCCCTGGTTACGAAGGATCTGAAGCTGGTCCACTGCAAAATGGTGCCTTGCCCAACGCCGGAATAGGCTCGTGTCTTCTCCTCGATATTCCAGAGCTTCAGGTTCATTTCCGTCTGCATGACTTTTTCATGGGTACGTTCATGACGATACATGCTTCTCAGTAATTCCAATCCGCATTTAAGAATTGTCCATGAACGTCAGTACTGTCACTGGGTTCATTGACACCGATTTTCCCGAAAAGATGGCATACGCCAGAATCAGGCGACCAACGGAAATGTTGGTTATTGATGGTAAGTGTTTCTCTCTTTCCTTGATGTCCTCAGCGTGAACGTTCCTTCGAGGAATTGATCTAACAGCCAATCGATTGTTCGGACCTCCTCCCGGGACCATTGCTTACGTTTGCATTTGGGAAATCGCCCTCGGTGCCGTTAAAGCCCTCCTCTCGGCTAAAGACGCAACCATCTTATCGTCTGCTATTAACGCGTTCTGGCTCAATTTTGTGGATTTGTCCAATGCCCCTGCAGCCGAGTACTTACTTCCGGTGTACCCTGATCGTGAGTCTTTCCAATTTCACTGCGGAGAAGTCTGATCACATGATTAGTGACTTTCATCAAGTTCTCTTTGGAGGCGCTCTATGTAACATGGCGGGTTGCTCGTGCCGCGTTACTTCTCTCCATTCCGCGGGGCTTGAAGGCGGACCTCAACGATCTCGGAGGCCAGCACCACAGGAAATTGACTAGCTTAAAGCTTCCCTTTCTTTGTGTCAAACTCATGTTAAGATCACAAGCAGAGCAGCGCCATTGGCTATCAGTTTCCGAGCTGGAGACAGACGCTTACCTTGATATCTATGCATTACCAGACAACTGGCGAGAAAAGGCTGTATCCCAGCTCGCATTCATCAAACAGCAGGATGTGCTGACTGGAAGAGCTGAACGTATGTTTGGAGGGCTGAATGCCAGTAACATCTGTGAGCAACCATCTTGACACATTACTTAGTATTGTTCCGACGATCCCAACAGCACATTCTCCTCACCACAAAGGAGTTTTTCTTCCTCAACCAGCCCTTTCGACACATCAACGCTATCTCAACATGGGCGGATCTCCAAGTCCTGGCAAGCCCTCTAATCACCAAAAGGAAAGGCGCGAATCCTGGCGGAAGCTCTCTCAGTTTTCGGAGTCCGACGTCGGTGAAGACGTCTTGAATGATGATCGCGATGCTCGTCTAGCGTGACTATTGCGTCTTTCGCCAAAACATCATTTCTGAGAGCGCTTGCAGCAGATTGCGATCAAAAACTCCCAAGATTGAGCGAGAGGAAGATACGATTTCGAGCGAAGGAGAGGAGTCTGATACTGAGGGTCTGAGCGAAGGAACGTCGTCCGACGATGACTGGTCTGGACTAGGTGAGATCCGTGGTATCTGACCCCCCCGTTTTCTTTGAACTCACGTCTTCCGGACAATAAGACACCGCTGAGCGTGATGGGATCCTTCCAGCTTTGAAACGATACTCCCGCCTCTGTCGGCAATATGTCGCTCAGGACCTTGATTTCCCATCGAGGTGGGAAGGATCTCCGTTTTTTCCCGTTAAGGTGCGTTCAATCGTATGGCCTATTCTGTATGTTACAGACTCGAACTTGTCCATAGTCACGACGATTACACTCGGCTACCCGAAACACCCAAGACTCGTCAACAAAACCACTCAATCTCAGAACGGAGCCCCGTGACAGTTTTGCAACCACCGTGTATCGTTTTTCGTGTCAGAAAGATCTCGAAATCACATTCACACCTCTTGCGATTTTGGCCATCACCAATCTCGAGCTAGATGTGGAAGAGAGTGTAAGCTTCCTCGGCGAAAAAGTGATCAGGTTCACATGCTCAATCCTTGATCTTTTAGCGCACCAGTCCAGAGCTTTTCGTCGACTCGATGTTGGCTGGGTATTTAAGAAGTTTTGCAGACTCGAAGGTCTCCACAGGAGCCATGGTGTTGGATATCCAACTTTCTTCAGCACATTTGCATATCTTGCACGAGTTCAAGACAGCTGGAAATGAAGCTCCATCCACCAATACATACCCGCTCGCCGCTAACATCGCTCATCTGCATTGCTCTCTGCAGGGTGTCCACGTGATCGGCAAAATGAGCTGCGAGGACGTGGCCATCGAAGGAAGGTTTTCCGAATGCGCTCTGGGTCTGGATCCCGTTTCTATCGGACGGTTGCCAGAACCTCTCCATGGTCGAAGCCTTGTTGATCTTACAATCATGAATGTCCGACTGAGCATGGCGAAAACAGACGCAGAGGCAATAATCGGTGACATTGCCCTTCAAATCAGGCAGCAAAGTCTCGAATACATGGTCGCCCTTGGGCTTGCTGTGTCAGAGACCGTGCAGCAGCTCTCGTCAATCAGACAGAGATGGGATAGCCGGAATTCAGCAATGGCATCCTATGTCGTCTATTCAATCTTGCATGCAACCCACGACAAGCCAATCATTGATCCTCTTTCCACCATCCAGCCCTCCTATCTTGTCCAGAGCGGCGTGCCACAGAAGCTTCGAAACGACACGGTCTTTCGTTTCTTATTCCATCTGCGCGATTGTCTCTGGGAGGTTGCAGATGTCTCGCCTCTCTCGAAAGCGGACCTCGAGGCTCTCATCCCCTTGCTCAAGACTCGCTTAGATGTCCTGGACCCTGACGTGTTCCACGACCATCACCTTGCTCCATTATATCCGCTGTTCCCGTCCTTGAAGAACGGGGCCGTTCATGAGACTTCTCTACGACATGGAATGAGCTCGACGTCAATTGGACTTCGTCGATTCGCCATCTTACTTCGCGACCCATCGGGAGGCGTTGCGAGTGAATTTGTGTCGATTGACCTGGCTTTCAAGCTGCGCAATCGGACGTCAGACTTTGGTGAGGCAGTGCCTGGTCATACAGTTTCTCAAATATCATTGCGGAATCAACTGCGTCAAAAACACCAGACACTTTCTCTGTCCCTCGCCGTGCAAGAAATATCCTTGATAATTTCTCCTCGCCTGATGCCGTTTGCACAAGAAGTGTTGCGCGTCAAGCGGCATTATTCGGCCGAATTATTGGCCGTTTTTAAACCAAGCAACGAAACAAGTTCTGATGAACGGGTAAGTACTCAGCATATCAAGCACCTCCCGGCTTCTGATTTCAAAAGATGGGTCGCCCGGAGGTTGCTTCTCGGACTACGGAGCTCATTGCGAACATACAACGCATTCGGTTGCAGGCTGCAGCAGAGAGTCTGGTCTTTGAATTCGGGCTTGCAGGACTACAAATCATTGCGAGCTCGCTCTCTCGCTCTCACTCTCAATCTCGATCGGCGAGCGTTTCTGTGGTTTTCAAGGAGCTTTTCCTTCGTGCGCATTCCCCAACAGATCTTTCTGTTCGCACCCGGCAAGACATATTGGCGTCGATCACATTCAGCGCCTGCAAGATCAATTCCTTGATGCGCTCCGAGCCTGCTCTGCCGTCACAGATGCGGATCGTCTTCTCCATCGGCGGATTCCATTTCACTGTTCCTCGTAGTGCCCTGAGGCTCTATCGGTTTGCTCAGGAATGGAGAGCCGATTTCTTGCCAGGAATCGAGGCAACAGTTCAGGATCTCTTGTCAGAGCTGAATAGAGTACCCGTGAAACCTCTCTCACCCACACTTTCCGCCAACACGCGACGTACGCCAACCGTATCTTTGCATGGACAAATCGAGTCGCTCGGAGTGTCCCTTCAGGTCATGCACGGAACCTGGCTATCGTGGCGACTTGATACCGTCGTTGGGTATCTTCACTCTTCGGAAGAGGCCAAAAAGATCTTTGGCCTTCAGCTGGCCTCCCAAATGTTCATGATCACATCAAAATCTAATATAAATGACGCGACTGTGAATACCGCAATCAGCACCAAGCTGAAAGTAGAGTTTCCCTCGCTGACAATCAGCGGCGATTTCGATGAGTCCCGCATCCACACCATGGCTCTACTCGATTTTCTCGAATTCAAGGTGAAACCCGCGCATTGGGACACGTTGCTCGCTGTGCAGCAGAAATTTGGCCAGGATTTCAACGATCTTGTGCTGCTGATACAGGAGACGAGAGCATCAGCTCCAGTGAACAAACCACCATCTCGAGGATCCTCATTGAAATACAGTGGTTTCTTGAAAATGCGAGGCTTCCGAATTGGATTGGAGGGTCCATCTTCCACGTTCTTCCTGGAATGTTTCGACATCAGGGGTAGCATCGACAACCTATTCAAGCGAATGTGGTCGCTGAAATTGACGGATTTGGCACTCTCCCTGGCGCCCAAGACGATGATCGAACCTCGCGATTCCGCTTTCAACAGACACCGTAGATCCGCTTTTGTAATTATCGATTTCGAGGCGAAAGGTGACGAAGAAACTACGGAAACTGCAGATAACATCCTTGACATCGCCGTCACCAAAATTCACGCTACTATGCATCCTAGCTCCATCGGAGAGGTGGGCGATTTCATCGATCATTTGCAGGTAAACGAATCGCCGTCGTTCGGGGAAAGTATTAACTCGCACATACAGGCGGAACTTTGGGATCGAAGAGAACAGCGGGCCATTGAGCTCGCTGCTTTCAAAGAAAAGGCTCAGAGCATCCTCAAAACATTCGAGGTTTCCGCTCAGGACATTCAGATCAAACAACAGTCGTCTTGGCTGGCATCCTACGTTGTCAAGATTGCGATCTATAACATCGGGGTTGCCTTCCCTCTGACGCTCGAACAGAACCTGGAAATACCCCAAACCGGCAGTCGAGAGTCGAGGGCCGTCCGCGCCTTTTTGTTTTCGGTCAAGAGCATCAAGTTCGGAATGCGACATGGGGAGTCGGGGGAAGCCAAGATGCAAGGTTTCTCGTTCCAATTTGTGTCGCGGTAGGAAGGTTCTGTCCGAACTGCAGTGACCCGCGTTTACCCCGTTCCCAGATTCCGTCAGTCCATCGCCTCTGATTTTGCTGGGCACACACACCAGACTCAGAATCGTATGATTTACCCTGAAATGACCGCTCAGCTTCGATCCGTTGCTTCTGAATCCTCTCGCAATGTCTGGATCCGCGCCAACGTCAGTGGCTTCATCTTGGACATCGACTCATCCATTTCGGACTACATTTTTTCTTTGATCGATGTTTACGAGCAAGGAAGGGACCGTGTTTCTCGGCTATCTTCCAGAATCCCTCGCGCTGCTGCATCACCTACCCAGGCGACTGTCGGCAGTGTTGCACCACCCACTTCGAATGTACTCGCTTCTTTGACATTCCTCAGTGGCAAAGTGCGCGCATACAACCATGCCGTCTCCGAAACATTTCGAAACAGCTCTTTCTCTCATCACAGCCAACTTTCAGATGAACAAATGCTAGGCATGGGGGCGGACGTGTTCAATCTACCAGTGGTCTCCGTGTGGACGGAGTACCGTGCTGGAGAACCTTCGACATTGGTTTTCAAAAGTACCATCCATTCCAGCCAAAACGCTTTGCGGCCCAATACTCTACTTCCCTTCCTTGCGGAGCTGGTCGGCAACGTCGAGGCACGCATTCGGCAAATGAGCCGGGCTACAGGGCCGATGTCTGATTCGGCTGACAATCCCGAATCTGCGGTCACGAGACTTGCATCGAGCCTTCAGATCAGCTTCAGTCTACGCATCGATCAGTCCAAGCTCGAGTTTACTTGCCAGCCGGATGTGAATGTGCTCGCCGGGCTTCACTGGGATAGTGGTGGCTTTGTTCTGCACGTTTCGCCCGCCGCTCGCAAGTTTTCTCTGACGGGAAGCATCGGTGGTCTTACAGTCGGCCTCAAGCACGGTTTCCTTTCCGAGGAGTGCGCGAAATTGGACATGCGAAATTTTGCTTTTTCAGGCACTTTTGGAAGGATCGGCTCCATTCCTTCTATCTCCTTCGTTCTCGACACAGAAATCCTCGGGCAGTAAGGTTCTCCAGGCTGCAGGATATTTTATGCTTCAAAGCAGTTTGGCTCGACCGGATTCCCGTGTTCAACCCTGCCTCAGTGCCGGTCAAGGCTCCCATCAAGTCTACGTCGCAGTTTCCTCCAGTTCAACAATTCACAACAGCACTTTTGATAAGAGCCCGTCAAATCGTCCTCGAGGTGGACCTTGGACAATCTATCAGCTCGATAACTCTTAACATGAAAGACGCCATCGCTCGAACCAAAATCACTGAGGAGCTCAGTGAAGTATCAGTACATGTCTCCGACGTTGCCATCGCTGCCAAGGGAAATGTATCAGGTCATGCCAGCGTCTCCAACTGCGTTTTCCAAACTGTTCGTCGGATGCAGCATAGTCCAGTTGTCGGACGAAACCGCATGCTAGAGCTACAGATAACCAGCGATGCTTTGATCGCGGTGTTGGAGTCGGACCACCAGAAACTGTTGCATTATAGGCAAATTCCTTTCAAGTTCCTAGATCAAATCTCTGATATTGACCGCACACAGAGCTGAACCACTACAGGTGGAAGTATTCGACGATTGGTCCAAGATTTCCCACGGTGCCCAGACCGAGAGTGGAAACCTCAAGTTTTCAGTCACGGTTGAAAGCCCAGAAATTGTGGCCGTGGTTACAGTCGGCACCATCCCGAAGCTTCTTTCATATGCGAACAAGTTCAAGACCAACCTCGACGCACAGCGTGAAGGTGCTAGCCGAGAGTCCAAAACGTTTTATCAGAGCCGAATTCCGCGCCCGGAGAATCCACTGTCTTCTGTAGCAGAAGCCATGATCTCTTCTGCTCGCGGTCGGCTCAAGGAGGCAGACTCTGCTTTCTCTTATGTTGTGAAGCAACATATGAGTCTCCGGCTCGGCAGTCTCCGTCTGGTGGTTTTCCCGCGCACTATGGGTGATCTTGAGATAGCGCAATTCGTTGGGCGTGATGTGTGCGCCCAATTGGATCGTCTCGTTGAGTTGGAGGCGACACCGGCGAAACGGGATCTTCGATTGTCGTTCTCGTTCATGACCATCTCGCGGTTCACACAACTCGGTCATCTCGCCCCTCCGACTATCCTTTCTGACGGAAGGGAGTGGTTGGCCTCGCTACTCAAGGATGCAGCCGAGGCGACCATTGTGGGTCTCCCGTCAATGCGGATTCACATGGTCAGTGAAGAGACCGTGGACGCGGCGCAAGCGTCCAAAGTTCTCGAGTACGACTTTGACAGCCGGTTCAACCGGCAGGAGGGTGTCCGGGCTTTTGAAGACATCTATATTTCGCTGAACGTGGCTCTCTATTCGTGGCTTACACTTCTGCGCAAGAATCTCACGCGGGAGATGGAGCAGGTGCGTGCTACAGCGGAGTGGCGGACATCGTTCACTGCCGCTGCATCGCCGGCCAATGGTCAGCGCAGAAAGGAGAATCTGCCGGTACTCCCCGTCGAGCCAACGAAAAGCCTGAAACCGCTGGTCAAGTCAGCCACGACAGGCCATGTCCCCGAAAAGCCGCCCGAACAGGACATTCCTCCGATTCCTATCGTGGCCCCTCCTGCCGGAGAGAGGAGCGGTTTTATCTATCGTGCAAAGGAACGGTATATCGAGCGACTGACTATGCGCCAGCTCGGAGAGGCGACTCCTGACGTGATGCACCCCTTCTTTATGAAGAAGGCAGGGTTCAATTTGGAGGACGCGCTTCCACAGTACACCAACGAGTACGCCACGGCGCCATTGGAAGAGATCATGGAGGTCTTGCTCAAGCTGTACAGCAGACAACTACTGGCTGGTAGACGAGAATAGTGAATATACCCTTACTTTATTGTCTAACTAGGTACTAGCAGAAAAATATATGTATTTTTGCCCTCAATCCACAAGAATACAGAGTTCGCTATTTGCTGGCGATGGGATTTGGGAACACGCTGAGCAGAGCAAAGCATCCGTAGAGCAGGCCAATCGGGTATGCGACTAGGAGGCGCTGATCTGACATCTGCAAGACGGCGACGAAGATTCCAGAGGCCGAGTATGTGCACCAGATGATTGAAACGAGTGAGAGTAGGTAGCCAAAGATACCGCTGGTGTAGCACAGAATAATTCAAGATGACGCCGACGAGTAAAGAATCGACTCACTCCAACGCGACGAGAACAGAGATGATGCCAACACCGACCAAGGGTAGAAGACAGTATCCAAGGACGGAGGCGACGCGGTAGGCGTCGATGCCTTGCTCAGACATGAGGTTGAGGAGAGTGTACACGGACAAGGAGCCCAGCAGGCCGACGCCATATACATAGCCGAAATTTGATTTACCCGACTGTGTATATTATATGAGACATGTAACTGCGGAGACGTGGACACGACACATACGAAGAGAAGACACGTCGCGAAACAAAAGCAGACGAACACGGGGCCGGCCAGGTCGGCGTCGTCCATGATGTGTTCATCCACTGCACGAAGCGGGTTCAGCACGGTCAATGATTTCGCGCGGATGTGCAGGAAGTTGATTCCAAGCTCTTGGGTATTGCAAATGAGAGTAAGAGGATGGATGGATTGTAGTAGATACCTTCCAGCAACGGAGGCTCGCCCTCGAATCCCCCGGTCCCGAACGCGGTCCACCATTTGCTCGGCCCACCCTGGATATTTCCACCGTACCCAGCCGTTCTGTCCTGGGTTATGGATCCCTGGGCACCGACATTACCATCCAAACTGGGCCGTGCGCCGGGATAAAAGGCATTAGGGTCGCCCGCAGGAGAATAAAACTGTAGGGGGGCGCCCTGAGGCTGGGCGTAGTAGGGCGGCTGGGCAGTGGAGGAGGATGCGCCGTATGGATTCGTGTCTTGCCACATGGAAGGAATGTAATTGAAGGTAATTGATCACCGCTTTTATTCCCGAACCTCGATATGGTGTGTTCTGTATGATACTCTTACCGCCCATGCTGACCCTTCTCTAGCCCCAGGTCCGCCATTGCGCAATATTTCGTATACCGTCTCATCTCTCTCTAGAACGAGTACATCGAGGAGCACATAAAGCGACATGGAAGGCGGTTAGACTACTTTGAACGCAAGTAAGCAACCCTCATTTTTTCCAACAACCTTGTCCTCATTCAAACACAGGCGGAAGCGAGAAGCCAGAGCCGTGCACAAAGACTCTGCATTCGCTCAGAAGGCCTTTGGTCTCAAGGCTAAAATCCTGCACGCAAAACGGCACGCCGAAAAAGTGCAGCTCAAGAAAACGCTCAAGGCGCACGACGAGCGGAATGTCAAGCAAGCGGACTCGTCTGCGGTTCCGGACGGCGCACTTCCGACGTATCTGCTGGACAGGGAGGGCCAGAAGGATGCGAAAGCGCTATCCAGCGCGATCAAGCAGAAGCGGAAGGACAAGGCGGCCAAGTACGCCGTCCCGCTGCCTAAGGTCCGAGGTATCGCGGAGGATGAGATGTTCAAGGTCATGAAGACGGGGAAGAGCAAGAGCAAGGCATGGAAGCGCATGGTCACGAAGGCCACTTTCGTCGGCGAGGGCTTTACGAGAAAACCGGTCAAGATGGAGCGATTCATCCGACCGATGGCCCTTCGGTATAAGAAGGCCAATGTCACCCATCGTACGTCTCTCCTCTTCTCCTTTCCATCCCCACCGCTCACCCCAGGCTATAGCTGATCTGAAGGCTACCTTCCAACTACAAATACTAGGCGTGAAAAAGAACCCACAGTCGCCCATGTATACCCAACTCGGTGTCATGACCAAGGGTACTGTGATAGAAGTCAACGTCTCCGAGTTGGGCATGGTCACAACGGGAGGCAAGGTCGTCTTTGGCAAGTACGCCCAGATAACCAACAATCCTGAAAACGACGGATGCATAAATGCCGTTCTGCGTATGCCCCTTTTTTTATCCGTCTGTTTCTTCCGCTGAAAACACGTCCTACAGTCGTATGACCCACCGTGATTGTAGCATTCAGTGTAGTACCTATATTGTACCTTAATCTCAGCGGTATCTACCGCGCAAAACAGACTCGTTGTTCGAGTATTGTCTCGGAGTATCCTCGAAGAGAAGGACAAGGCTGTACCACTTCCAGTGAGACGACGGCAAAATCTTCGGCTGGTCCATGAATACATACAAACTACTTGGAG
This sequence comes from Panellus pusillus, assembly GCA_013387415.1. Lineage (NCBI taxonomy): Eukaryota > Fungi > Basidiomycota > Agaricomycetes > Agaricales > Mycenaceae > Panellus > Panellus pusillus. The sequence continues at coordinate 14,303 of QVIE01002014.1, forward strand.
GTTGATTAATTTAGCCTACACCGAAAAGAGACCGGTCCGCAGTGGGTTTGCTAGGGATACAATAGGGAGAAATTCAGTGGGCAACAGGACCTGATTAAGTTATGAATACAGATGCAGGTCGTCGAAAGGTGGCGGACGCGGGTAGTTTGCGCTATTCGGGGGGTAGCAGGATTCGCACTGCTGGTATCCCAAGCGGGCTTTCTGATAGTGCGCAAGTCTCCCTCGTGGTCGGCATACGGCCTGGGCATTGAGTCGGTGTAGGAAGGAGGATCCTCTGGACGGCGCGCGCGGGTGGGGGAGGAGGGCGCAGGCGGCGACCAGTGCTCAGAATCGACTCTGGAGGGGCCGGTAAAGGGGTACAAACGTGAGGACGAGGCGGGCGGGGGCAACACATCCCCCACGTTGCGCGACTCTCTCGGTCTCAGCGGACTTGTTCGGAGAGTTTCCTCCTTCGGCAAAGCCTTCGTGAGTACAGAACTGGCACGAAGGCTCAAATTCAGAAAGACAGGCAAAGCAGATAAACTGACATGAGAGTAGCGCAATTTTCCCACCGATCGGCCGCCCATTCAAGTGCACCAATGAAGATGTCGAACTCGTCCATCAAAGTAGCGATGGTGTGTGCCAAGGGTGGTTTGATGTCTTCGGTCTCCTGTTGCTGCTTGGCCTTGCAATCCCAGATGCCCAACGTCAGGATGGCTGCCGACAGCTGTGAGACGGCAATGAGGGTAGGTATGTTAGTCCAGCCGCGCGCTAATTGAACCTCCACGATTCTGGCGGAAGAACGGGCGGACGTGATGCAGTAGGTTAGAGCCGGAAATGATGCAGGAATATGTGGGATTGGAGGTGCAGGGGCTGATGATACAGGGGGTATGAAAGCTCGATAAATTAGCATTTCGCGAGATGATAGGTGGTATACAGTGTCGCAGACTCGAAGGGTGTCAGAGACGAAGGATTTGATGAGACGAGTAAACGCATACCTGATTGGATAGCTCATCATCTTCAATGTCACTAGACCATTGCACTGACAAGGCGTTCAAAAAAGTAGAAAACGAAACAAGACAAGCTCACAATATTTTGGCACCGAGCGAAGCCAGTCTTGTAGAGCATGGTTCAGCTGCGCAATGACTTCATCTGTTCGCACTTTGGCTATGCGGCCTAGGAGAGCACGCGGATTGTGAACAGCGTACTGCACATCTCGCTTGATAATCATCCATCCATCATCTGGTAGAACATAGCACTTACAATGGTCTTGACAGTATATGTGACGATTTGCGATAGTCTGAGCCACAGATTGAAGCTTGTCACACGACAATGTACGTCTGGGGGTTGGCAAAAGGGAGGATCGGCTTCCCAGTATTCATCGTCGACTTCCCGTATGGGCTCCAGATCAAAACTGTTTCTCCATCAGACGAACCGTTCGAGAAGCGAGAGATGGGCTTACTCTTCTTCCCCGACGGCGCATGGCCGGCCAAGGATTGCACTCCCAAAACGGTCGTATGCAATCAGGCACCAAACCGCCTTCTTCCAGAGCTCCTCTACGACAGTTGATTCGGCGCCGTAGATTTTTCTCCGATGCGCACCCACGTCTTGTGCTTTCCGTAATCCGATGCTTATAAACATCCATCCAGAAGGGTGATGAGCCTAAAAAGCCGGTGAAAAAATCACAAGGCACCGTGAATGGAACCGCACATACAGTGCCACGAAGAAAGGCAGCGAGTAAGGAGAAGGTCTGAATTTCTTCAAGACACGCGGGATACAGCAGGCTTTGACGAATACGGTGAATTCCTGCTGGTTGATCAATACCGATAGGCTATAGATATCGAAATGGGTACCATTGCGACATTATGGGTAGTGCCGACCCGCACTAGTCCAGTCGAGCACACCGGAACTTGTTCGAGCGCAATCTCGAGGGAGCACCAGAGGATCGTTGCACATCGACTAGCGGTGGCAAACATGCCCAGGCACACACAGCTAAACCATATGTGTCGATGGTGTCGTCCATCTCTGAACTGTCGTTCAAATGTGGGACGATGCAGTAGTGGCAGCTGGGAGTTGATGTGAATAAAATAGAGGTCGATGAGTTCTCTGGCTAAAGCAGGAGGAGAAATTCTTCGAGAACCGAAACCAGCAGTTTTTCGGTATCAACTCCGAACCCTTCCCATCGGAGTTCCCACTTGGGCTTTATGAGACGAAGCAATCAGAGACGTGCAATGTGCATACCGGATGGGCTAGCCAAAAAGCAGGTCGCTTCAAGGACGCGTCGACGGTCTCAATAATCGGAACTTTGAAATCACTGCGGTCAGATCTCACAGTATCGAGGATATGCAACTCCTTATAACGCCGAGTCGCATCGACCAGAGATCTGAGACTGCTTTTGCCGTGAAATCGGGTGTTGATAGCGTCATAATCCTCTCTGTCACTTGTGGAGTGTAGGGACAGCCTAAGTCGACTTGGGCCCTTGAGACCCCGACAGTCTGTCCCGAGTCGGACGAGGAAGATCTGAGAATCCGGCGTGCGGCAGTGGATGTGCAATCTGACACGCGAGCGTGATGGAATTTCAACGCGAGTCAGTTTTCAAACGCAAACTGTTCGTTGGGAGCTGTTTGACCGAACGCGAAGTGCTTGGGACGGGTGCACCGTCTTCTTTCCACGAATCGCGGGGAATGGGAGGCCCTAGTTCGGGGGTGAAGTCAGTATCCGGGCGGACCTAGAGAAGACATGTAAGTCGGTGGATGAGTGTGTTTGCACAATCCTGCCTGCTTAAGTAGCTGCTCAAGGTGCTCGAGTCTGTCTTCGAGTGGGTCACATAACTGGGTTCTGATCAGCTGGGACGCGTCGGATAGGGGAAGTATGCATACGCTTTTGGAGGACCCCTCGGAGTGGATGCTTCCCTAAATTTGGAGGGTAAGGAGATCAAGAACACGAAGGGGAATAACTTGCAGGTATGTACAAGCCTTGTGGGCAGCGATACAGTTTGAACAAGAGCCTTCCAATTTCGGGCCATCACATTTGGTTTTACGCTTCCTGCACAGATCGCATGCCCTGTCTACCTTGCGGACAGGGAATTTATTCCGTGTTGGGTTCATGGGGCGTTATGTTGGGAGAGAGAGGAAGGCATGGACGGCAGTGAATTGCATCCATGTATTACTTTATGTCCGAGTTGCTCATTCCGGAACCGGCTATATCAGATCCCACCCCGATGTTTTTTCGATTCCGTCGCGTGCTGCCTCCCCTTCGCGCATACTCCAGTCTCAGTCGTCCGTCCCCATTCCCCTCCCACGCGAACAGCAACGCGAGTTTGAGAACCTCCAGCGCGCTGCACAGAGTCCTGCTCTTACCCCAGATGATGCCGAACTTGTTCATCCGGACCAGCGCGAGCCATTGCTACCGGAGTTCGAGGGCGACGTGAACCCGCAACAGGCGAGCAGGGTGGTCCCAAGCGAGAGCCAGTCGGTCACTGGGCCGAGGGTGACTGGAGTTTCAAGGGCAGGGTTTCCGACTTTTGAACAAATACGCGAGCCGGATCGGTCTCCAGGCAAATATATTGAAACGAGGTGTACGAGAGTGATTATACACGAGGAGCTCGGAGACGTACAAGAAGGAGATGAACTACGATGCCGCTGTTTTTTCACCGTCTGATACCCCGCGACACGGTTGTCGGGGCCACGCCACGACCACGTCGAGCTAGAGGAACAGAGTAAGTACGCCGTAGACGGCCGCGTACCGGACATACCGTTTGCTGCGGAACTAGTGAGTATAGGTCAGATGTGCAGGATGAAATAAAGCGGACCTCGCATAATAGTCGCGCGTCCACGTGCGGTACCAATCCCCCGCCCGCGCATGGCATTTGGCCCGACCCGTTTGAACCTAGTGCGAGCGCAGTCAGTCTTGCGAAATCCAAAGGCGAGCACACGACTTGCATGGGCGCGTTTTGCAGCATGTCGGGCACGATGAAGAACCGGACCATGCTCCCCCGGATATAGACCTGGTCGAGCTGTGATACACGCCCATCGCGTCCAGTCACTGTTATGTCTTTAAGAGAGATATTGAGGTTGTCCTCGGCTGGAGCGAAATTATCAGAAACTGGTGTGTACCCAGCCCATTTTATGGTGCACCTTCGGCGAGTTTTCCGCGGTAAAGCTGCCCAGTTTTCAGCTCCACAGTGATGATATGTCCCAGGGATTCGTGAAGGAGTTTTACGGGAACGCCCAGTCCGCTGGTGGCCATGTTAAGAGGCGATGGTGACCTTTTCAATCAAACAAGGACATACTCACCGGCGCTTCCAAGCGGACTCAGTCATTCCATCTTGTCTCCGGCACATCGAGCTCGATGGCCCCAGGCTCTAAGGCCTCAAATCTCTGCTCACGTTCGACTGAAGTCAATCATTAAATCGCTTTGCTGCAAGCGGAGTCGCAAAGGAGCTGGCAGCCGTCGTTTATCCTGTTCTCACCCTTCCGAACGAAGGCACCAGCGAGATCTTTTGACAATATGTCCAGGACGATGACCTTGCCAAGAATACTGCGTTCCGCGTAGCCAATGTATGCAGTCTGTGGCGAGAGATAGCGCTATCCACCCGCGCCCTTTGAAGTCGTTTCGACGCGTCGAGAAGTACCCCGTCACGGCGAAACAGTGCCGAGTTTCTTCAGCTTTAGCTTGAGCGCGCCGGCAATCTCCCTTTGGACCTGCATTTAGCGACGAGCTCGCACACAGATAGTCTGCATTCGATGCTCCTGGTTCTCGGTCAGTATGCAGCCCGCGTACGGAACCCGAGCCTATGGCCTCATGTTGAAGTGTCAGAGCTGTATCTCCCTGCCGACTTGTTTCATTTCCCCCCCAAACAGTTGTCGCTCACGAGTTATGACGTTCCCCTTCAACTCAATTCTCCGACTACACTTCCTGCATTTTCTGATGCGCCTACTCTACGGGAGCTGTCGCTTACATCGGTGACAATCGCAAACCGGGAGACTGCGCTTCCTTGGCGGCAGCTCAACAAGCTGGAGTTCGTCCCGCTTGAAGTCCAACAGCGCGTTGATATCCTCGCACGTATGTACACCGAAGCCTGTGGTCCTTCTCTGCGATGCGTGCAGCTTCACTCCCTTGCTGCTTCCCCACCTGCACACCCTTGACTTGAGTATGGGTCACGACAACCAGATCCTTAATTATCTGACTCTCCCAGCACTTGGTCACATATCCCTAGCCTTCACGCACTAGCTACTGGTTCATTGCTTCAACTCACCTAATTCACTACGTGCCGTGTACTGCTGGAGAGCATCAAAATGTAGTACCATGTCCTGTCTGTATCGACTCTCCTTCTGGTTCGATATCCTCTCATGTGCCTTTCGAAGTCAAGGTGGAAGACATCTATCGGAGGCAGGCCCTCTGTCTCAGCTATTCCACTGATGCCAATTTTTATTATATATATGCGAATTACTTGGTACAGATAATACCGGGTATACAATAGGAGTGGACAGTTTCAATGCTCCTCCCCCAGAAGGAACCTTCAAGGTCTGACTTGAGAATCAGAACTCAAGACTGTCGCACCAGTTATTACAGTTTTCGAGTGAATCTTTGATGAAAACTCAATCGAGAGTTGAGTGGTTTCGAGATGAGTTTTGGAGGAGTTCCGTCCCACTCTGACCTCCGTCATTGCTAGTCGTGATAGTTGTGTCATGGGTGCCACTCCACTTATTTCTCTTCCAACTCGCTCAAAAAGGCTAGCCAATGTTTCTTGTCAATGACTCCTTCATCTGGAACGCAATCAGTGATACAACTCTTTTGGTAAGTCAAGCATCTCACATTGACCGTCCATATCCGTTACGACGACGTAGCGTGCGCCGAGCTTGGTGAAGTATTGATGTACCATCTCAAGCGGTGAGTTTGACTGCACCGTTAACGGCGCCTTTATAAATGTAATTCAGCACCGAAATCGCAAATCTCAGCTTTGTGGTGAGCATACCTGATCCATGTAGATGCTGAAATCGAACGGGTCCACCTCAGGTACCTGTCCATTTTCCAGCAGCGACGAAAATGACGCCGAAGCACGGCTGCCGCGATGCGCAAACTCGGGATGGAATTGGACTTCTTCGTCTGGGTCGTCGGCGATGATGCCTGGGAAAGTATCAGAAGGAGAACACAATGTGTCGCAAAACACTCACTAAGCGCGTGTTCGAGTTCACTAGCACCGATATACCCGACCATTCTCAGTTTTTCGTGATACTCGTCATCGTCATCTTTCCTTAGGATCGGGAAACCGCTGTCATCGTTGCCAATGGCGAGAAGGGATTGCAATTTATCAATCAGCGTTCGTCCGGTATTGGTTTGGTCTAGGTGTATCACTTCGACATCACGCACAGTCTACGATTCGTCAGGTCGCGAAGAAACCTACGTTATTGAAACTAATAACGCACCACATCATTGACATTGAGATTTCCCCAGAGGTATTCATGCTTGCAATCCAGGTATGGTAGCTGAGAAAGCTCGATGACGAGATCGTATATACCCTTGGGCTCAAGTGCATCCGCGACCGTCTTGGCCACCAATACGCTCAGCATTAGTGGCACCTACGAATCTTGTGTCACAGCAGTGCTCGCTAAAAGTAGAATAAATCTTGACATACAGTATAGGTCAATGAGTCTGTGAGTTCGAACATGATGACACTAGTAATCTCACTAAATCGGTGAAAAATTGTAGGCAGAAATGGGCTACCTGAGCGAGATCGTAGTGCGGGTGACCCCTGACAAAGTGGCTGCAGCCCCAACCTATAGATGAAGCTTGAGGTAAATGACACAGTGGGATTGCTGAGAGACTGATTCCCACCATCGCGTACAACCCAGGGATGATGCCTGCGCGCGCGGTCTAGCTGGTGAATGCACGAAGAAAACAGGGCACTCACAGTCCAGATCACCTCCGCAGGCCTGGAACAGGCGCGAGTCGGGGTTCTTGGCCTGCATCCACTGCATCCCAATCCCAAACAGTCTACCCAGACACGCCCCGACACCCAGACTGGGAATGAAAATGCCAGCCGGCAACTTGATCCCAAAGGTAATGATGGTCAAAGCGCCCTTGACGATCATCGTGACGAATATCGCCTCCACGACGGGCCAGACGTGCTCAAAGGATCCGGGATCGATGATGCAAAGCCCAGAGTGGGTATTGCCTGACCCTGTGCGACACTCGGCAAACAAATTGTAGACCAGCTCCGTGCCACCCATTCGGGTGTACGGGTTCAGGAAACACAAGAGTGATGTTAAGATGGTGACCTGTGAACTCGTCGGAAATATTCACGGTGAAGAAGGGTAACCAACGAGCATGACCTCCGCAACCGGGTGGTGTTTCAACCAGGTAGCATTCCGCACATGCCGACTCCAGCGGTAGTTCAATTTGGAGAAATATGCACCGTAGACGCCCCCAAAGATACCGAGGAGCAGGAACGGCAACAGTTCAAAGGCATGCCAGTCCTGCATATTTTGAATAATCCAATATCTGCTAGAACGATTTTGCGTACCTTGTCGTAAGTGACCTGGAATAGAACGAGCTTCCCAGTGCCAAAAGGATCCAAAATCTTGAGTGTTATCGCCGCAATCATAGCACAGAAGAAACTACACTTGTTTTTGGTATCGGAAGACAGTAGTCCATGAGATACATACCTTCTCCACATGACCTTTGACATGTGAATTAGGAAGACGGAGGACGGAACGACACTGATAATGGAAGCACCTTCGGTGGAAAATAGTACGACACTTCTTCCAAACTGAACAAGGTTCCGCCTGCAAGCACTTAGTGTTGAGGTTATCAATAGTAGAGTGCCGACTGACCGATGGGCGCGCCGAACGCGACTGCAACTCCAGCAGCAGAGGCCGCACTCAAAATCTCTCGCCGTTTCGCTTCGTTATTTTGATACTTGACGCTGAATCGACTGACGATGTTGCCGACACAACTCGCAATGTGGACAAAAGGGCCTTCCTTTCCCAGCGACAATCCCGAAGCCACAGATAGAGCCAAGCCCGCGGACTTGGTGAAAAGTGTTCGGGCGCCAAGGTATCCATGAATCACAAAACCTATTCATAAATGAGATCGAGAAGACGTGGGCAGACAGGGAAACTTGCCAGAAAGAATCGTTTTGATCTCAGGAATACCGCTACCTGCGGCCTGCATATCATGGTCGAATTGGGTACTAAGAACGGCATTAATAACCCACGTAATACATGACTTTCCGTCTGGTTGCCGACTGTCCCGTGATATCTCCAAAGCCAGGTGCAAGAACCCCCGAATCTTTGCGAGTGGCGAATGTTGTCGAGTTGGTGAGAAAGATAGTCAGGAGACACGAAAGCGTGGCAAGAATGAGCTAAACCACAGACTCATAAGCGATAAAAATGACAGAGAAAAATGTCTTACTGCGATGGTCGAGTAGGAGATATATTCGACGAACTCTTCGCCCATAGCTCCTTTGCGCACAAGCAACTCAGACCACGTGTGCCAAGCAACGCATTGTTGTATGGCAAGCCCATCTTCTTGTTCTGGACAGCAGAAGCGACGAGCTTTCCACCAGGCGTCTTTGCAGTAGCCCTCTTTGAAGTCGAACAACCATTGCTCTGCGCGTACTATAATGAACGCAATGATCGCGGTGAGCAATCCGACTGCAGCGATGATGAGCAAGATTAACATTGCGATAATTTTCAGAAAATACCTATTGACACGATCAGCCAGCCTTGACTCTTGTCTAGAGCAAGGCGCAGACGAGCGCGGAGGGACTTGCGCTTCCGGAGTCGAGAAAACGCACCGAATCCTTGATCGCGTCATGCAGCCAGTCGATGGAGGAAAATGAAGAATACCTGGGGATTTGTCAGGGGCAAACAAAGGAAGTTGGGAGAGCATAGAGATACCAAACGCGAACACCGTTAATTCGAGCATCCAGTCCGGTGTCACCCGCAGCATTTTCAGATGGCAGGGTATCGTAGGCGCTGATCCTTCGCTGCCCATGGGAACTGAGGCGCGAATACGCGTATTCACGGAACCTGGACACGGCAGGACTGTGCAGGGCGGACGGACTGGTGGGACTGGATAGACTAGTTTGGGATAGTGGTGCAAGGCTTGGGTGCGAGGCCTTGCGACCGGTTGTTCCATAGGCGCGATTGTTCTCTTGCATGAGAGTGGTTGACTCGCGAGCAGCAGTTTGAGGCTGCAGGGTGCTGGTGCTGCCTATGCGAGTAAGTCTTTCCCGCCTCCATGCTGTCGTTGAGGGCGCAGAGTTAAATTGGCCAGGCTCCATCGACGCAAGAGAACTGCGCCAGGTCACATATTCAAACTGGAGACCAGCTTCGTGACGACAACATCCCGATTAGGCAAAACCGGAACAACTACCAAAAAATTACAAGTAATTATGACGGGGAAAACACTCCTCAAGTGATTGAAGTCGCCGTCGCTGGCGTCGCTGCAATCAAAGAATTGACTACCAACGCCAATCCATTCCTCTGTGTAGCCTGCAAAAGACCAATGTTGATCTCGAGGTTCAAAACCGTTCCGTTCTCCGAAGAACCACGCAAAACAGCAGCAGGTGGAGGGGCTCCAGGAACCAGAGACGTGGCGGCAACAGGCTGAATACCGAGAGCGTGCAACGCAGGAAGCGAAGACACAGGTATTTGCACTGGGATTGCGGTGGTGCCTGTAGCAGGGACGGCTGAGAACACAGTAGTGGTACCGGTCTGCCCGTATGGCTGTTGCGCGTACGGATAGGCATAAGCACGGTAGTGTTGAGGAGCAGCTGCTTGTTGGAAGCGGGCATTGTTGGCCCGCTTATCTCGTTCGATTTTGTCCAACTCCGCCCGAGCTGCGCGTACTTCGGAGGTGAGTAACGCTGTTTCCGCACGGTCAGCTTCCAAGACAGCCTGGGCCAACACTACGGCTTGGTCATCAGGTGCTGGTCGCTTCGGAAAAACATAAGTTTTGGTAGCGACTACGCAATAGTGCACATACCTTGCCGCCGCGCGTCTTGGCCCGCCGAAATCGCACTTCCAGATTTCGTTTCCGTCTGAAGCATCCCAACGCAAACTTGGTTTCTTGGATTCAATTTCTTCAGGACTCTGAGGCTTCTAATGCATTTATACTGACCTTGTATCTCAGCCTTGAGGTCGTCTGCCTTGCGTTTCCCCTTCCTATCGAGATCGTCTCTCGGTTGGTGAAAAACATGGTACGGCAGCAGTCTATTGACCACATCTACGTAGTCCGCAAAGGGAGTCTCCGTATCGGGCTCGAGGACGGCAGCATGATCCAGGGCTAAGCGAGCAGCAACTCTGTCAAGGAAGGCGTCCACACCACTGTCCAGCGGAAAGGCAGGAAACGAACCTAGCTGCCGTTTGTTTTGTTATAACATCTTCCTCCACCGTTCGTTTCTTGATTCTCGGTGGCTTTTTGCTGGGTACGGGGCCTTGTACGTTCCAATTAGCCGGGATTGTCCAGACTGGGTTGGGACTGGCATAGGGGGGTCGTCCAGCATATGAAGCAAAGAAGGAAGTCGTGGAAGGGTACGTGGGTATCGGAGATGCCTGGCCGCTAGGGTAGGAGGAAGAAGAAGAGGCAAAGATGTGCGACGACATTTGCTCAAACTTGTTATGCCTAGCGTGATCAGTCTCACGTGCCGCGCAACCCTGCTGCTCAATTTAGGGCCGGCTCAAAACCACTGTGCTTACTGTAACCCAGTAAGTACTGTAAACGAATGGTGATGCAGAGATGGCGGCAGGATACGGCACAGTAATAAGCGACGGCAGGTGCGGCCACTGGCTTGGCGTTCACCGTGACACTCGCCCAGTCCGGGACTACTACAGTGCTGAGTGTACACGCGTGTGAACGTGTTTGTCGACTAGGTGCACGTCTCGTGTATAATTCTGGGTCCAACTGAGAGCGGAGTGAGCGTACTTCCCTCGCGTGGCGGCATAAAGATTAGATAGAGTATATATGTGCAGGGCAGATCTGAAGTGCGAATGTCAGTAGGGAGAGAGACGCGCGGTGTCGCGTCGCGTCGTAACTGAGCTAGTTGTGGCTACATGCTACATATCACTAATCACTGCGCTGTATCCTGCCGCCGTCTCTGCATCCCCGCTCGCTTACACCTGCAAGCAGAGTTAAGGGAACTTTCGAGGTCCCTTATTCAACTGCTTCTGTCTCCTCTTCTCCGGCATCGGAAGCCTTCTGCTTACTCGCAATTTCCTTCAGAAGTTCCGCAGCCCGGGCCACTTCTTCCACATTGCTCACAGCGACAGTTGTAAGAGACTCTCGTGCCACCTGCAGGTCTCCATCTGTGGAAAGATAGTGCTCCGCCACCTTGATACAAGATTTGGCATAGTCTTGCACAGGCCGTCCTGTGAAAATTCAGTACATAGTTCAACGAATGCGAGTTGGACAAGGACCGTTTGCCTGGGATACTTCGATGACACGCCGATGGTACGCGACTGACTCGGTATGATCCTGCAGCGAACCATACAAATTGGCAAGTTTGAGATTGATGTTAATTTCGTTTGGATTAGCCGATATCAGAGCTCGCTTGTAGCATTCAATGGCATCTCGGGGTCTACCGTTGTCGATGTAAGCACAAGGTCAGTGGACAAGAAACGAAGGCGTGCCTCCCCATTTCTTCATAGCACATGGCTTGTGCTTGCCACAAACGAATGTCGTACGGGCTATAATCCCTTTAGCTTAATAATTGCGGAACGCCACTGATGCACCCACCGCAACGCCGTAGCATAATGGTAATAATGCAGCGCGTATTGATACATGTTCAACAATTCGTACGCTTGCCCAATTCCGTACCAAGCCCTGTAATCTTTGCGATCGACATCTAGAATGCACGTCCATACCAGGCGTTCATGAAGTTACCGCTGCTCACCTACTGCCCTACGGTAGGATTCGATAGCGGCGTGCGAGTTTTTCATTTCGACGTATTCATGCCCCAAGAGGGTCCACGCCGAAAGAAAGGTGCGGTCAAGCTCGTTTGCTCGACGGAAGTATTTTACAGATTTTGCGTGCTCGGATCTGAGGGAATGCAGATTGCCTGGGGACATGATTTGCATATTCTTCATCGCAAGGCAAAGCTCATACCTACGATACAGCAGACTTCCGGACGATCTCGGTCAGAGGCCAAAAAGTCGGTAGCAAGTTGGGAAAGCTTCAGTCGATTGTCCGTGACATACAAAATGTTGGAATAGATGTCGATGTCTTCGACACGATTTGGATCGATAGCAAGGATGCGTTCGAACTGAGCCTGAGCAGATTTGAAGTCTTCTGGCAAGTTTAACAAGAAAAACATGCTACAGCAGCGCACTGACCGTGAATATGGTACAGAGCGGCAGCCCGAAGACTCATCAACCACAGGCTACCAGGGAAAAAATCTGGGCCCAAGAGCTGCTCGCACAGATTCAACTCGTTCTCAGTAGGATTATGTAGCTCATTCATCGTTTTGATTTGGAGTAGTTGAACAAGTGGATGGGTTGCGGGTACCGGGAGTAAGGGTAGGAGTGCTGATAACTTTGTATCGTCCATCAATTGCAGGCCCGTCGGAGTTTACCAGGCGTACCTCTTCCCCGTCGTTGATACAACTGCTCAGCAAGGCCCATGTCGCCCAGTTCCATTGGAAGCCAGCAAGAGAGAGGATTGCACTTTCGATGGCTTCTTCTCGTCGACCTCTCAGACGGGAAAGGAAAAGTGCTTTGCTTTATTCCGTATATGAATGAAAAAGGTTGGTGGCATGTCGGAGGAGTCACGTACAGGAATAACATCCATGGATCAGTGGCATTTACGACGCGGCTCAATAAATGTTCAACAGTTGGGTTTATTGGATCGGAAGGTTGATGCCGGTTATCTGCAACGTGGTCATTTACGATGGAACAAAGGACAAGGGACACTCACTGTCAAGTTTGTGCCAAGTCCTCATCGCTCTGTTTTCTGTGGCCTTGAATCATTGAATCAACACGAGCAAAGAGAATTTAGGGTCAAGAAACTCACAATGAATTGGCTGTACAGACTTAAGAAATGGGCTTTGGAGCTCCTGCATTGCCGCAGGACATGGATTGCGCGCATAGGTTCACGAGATTCGATGAAAGTACGGGCAGAGAAAAGGAGGTCCTCCTCGAGCGCCTCAAATTTCATGTTGAGAGCACGTTCATCCGCCGGCTGCGTGTAAAGTGTTGGAGCATGTGGATGGCGGGCGGGAGGAGGGGCAGCATCTGAGACTTGCGTAGCAACTAAGGATTGGTCGTTTCGAAGAGATAGACGTCTTTTAGACAATGGCATTGAAAGTAGCAATTCAGAGGACCTGTTGGGGTTAAATGATGTAGAGTTTGAATGCAGAAACGAACCATTTTGAAGCGGCAAATAAGGCCTCTGTCGGAGCACTCTCTTATAGAGGCTCGCAAATCGACCACCATCTGGGCATCCATAACAACGAGTCAACGCGCGATGGTATGTGTGTGTTGAAGTGACTTGGAGGAACGCGAGCGCGTGTCCCACGTGATCGAATGAGCGTCTTCTTGTGAATCTGATTCAGATGCAATCGTTCCGGGACTTCGTCTTGAATTGACGACGCGGATGGATCGCGTCCGTCATTTCGGGAGACTTCCTCCAGAACTTGTCGAACTCATTCAAGAAACATTTTTTTTGCATCTCGTCGCGACGGAACCCGAGAAAGTCGTCCCAGATGGCAAATCGCTCCTTGCAGCCATGGTTCAAAAGCCCACCGAGAATAAGGACCCCGCGGCTCTGTTACATGACAGAGTCGAAAAGGTGGTGAAAGATGCATTTTTGGAAACAGGCATGTTTTTATTCGAATTCTGTCTTCCTTCTTACAGATACTCAATCCCGACAAGGCTCTTGAATCTTTGTCAGACCCGGCTCCTTCAGTGCAGATTGCCCGCCTCAAGGGCCTGCTTTCTGACGGTTCTTCGTGAAATTACTATGCTCTTCCGCAACCCTTATGCCTATCTTCCGTAGTCCGGGAAGCGATGGTTCCGCTGTTCCCCCGAATCATCCGATTCTAGCAACTCTGGCCGCACCGTTGCCTCCAACCGCGTCTCCCCTTGTTACCACGACCCTCATCCCTCAAGGAAATACTAGTGGCAATGCGTCAACGGGCTGCCCCCATCAGGGATTCCACTATCGATACGCTTTTGGCTGGCCTGGATGCTCCGCTATCGCCTCGTATCCCTGCGCTGGGTCCTTCATCCACCATCAAGCCCTCGACGATGCAGCTTGCTTCCCTTATAACATCCACACTGGCCTCCATACTTTCTCTACTCTCGGACATGAAAAGGTCACTGTTCCGAGCGTCGCTTGTGCATCCATACTTAATTGTCTTCCTCAGCGATCTTAACCAGTTCGTCCTTGGGACCATGACCGAAACTCAACTCCGAAACGAAGTGGTTGACGAAGCCAAAAGGCGGGAGAAGAAGGTTGTATTGGACATTTGGGGAGGCACTCAGCGCATCCAGACGCTGTGGCAAGCCTGGCTCGACGAGCTGACAGAGCAGGAGGCTTTGGAGGTTCAGCCCAAGGACAGATGGATTCGCCGTCTAGTCCAGTCTCTATGCTCAAGTAATCCCATTGCTTGTCTCGTACCAGTCGACACGACATCCTCCGGACGTCACAGTTGCCAACCAGCTTCCCCGCAGTTCTTCTTCACGGCACCCCAGCTGTTTTATGTGCAGAATTACCTGCAAGCTCTCGTCGTAGCTGCAGCGTTGCGTGTTCTCACCCGGTTCCCACCATCCGCAGAAGGTTCCGACTTCATGAAACGCATCTGGGCGCTTCTTGAAGCTGAAATTGACGAGGAACATCCATCCGATTCGCCAACGAAGATAATCAATCTCGCCGATGAAGTTGTCCGCGCTCGACGGTTGGTGTCTGCTCCGGACGAACACGAGGAAGCTCAGCTACGAGCGGCGGTCGACAGGACCTTGACCTACAATGACCCCGTATTTTTACTTCTGCGCAGCCGTTTGCTGACCGCGATTGCTCGCCAACTTTGTGAGGCCAAGGCG